>JAQFYC010000291.1:0-65827 GCA_034694165.1 Tomocerus mixtus
TTACCTACTAATTCGAATAGTAATTATTACCGAACAATGATGATTTGCCGACTAGCGAAACCAGCAGCTTTATAGTACCTATATAACCATTAATTATAGTCAAAATTTAGGTACATAATATATGTATATTTTATTATTATATTTGTATATGTATGTATATTTAATACTTTCAGCCTCCAGGTATTCACCTCTGCTGCATCTCATAGTATAAATTAAATATATGCGTCATAAATTATTGGAATTCAAATAGTGTATTTATAGCGATACATCTTGAAGGTCATATGCATTAGAGGGATTGCACACTAATTGCGGTACACTAATTAGATGCCAAGATTATTAAGAGATGCAGTATCGTGGGCTGGGCACATATGTGTGTTAGTAAATATACTAGGAAAGAAAATAGTTATCACAGTGCAATGTTTGATGTGTTCTATATTGCATGCATGCAAATCCATGAAGTATGAAATTATGCATACCAGATTACCTATTTATCTCACATATCTCAATCAAAGTGTAATTAAAACAACTAGAACCTGCATTAATTGTATTTATCCAACTAAAAATGCATTTTTCAGTTGGAAATGGATTAATGGGGAACCCCATTATTAATGCAACATTCAAAATAATACTATTAGTCTTAAAATATAAGTGTATGCACCAATTAGTGCATATTGCCACACGCGGAATTATTAACACGCAAATTTTATAGTATCTGTCATAAAAATGCTGTAGCCTCAATTCCACCCCATTATAACTAATTAAGGGTATCATTATCCTGCTAGCATGATGTTCATCTTATTTGTCTGGTCTCATAATTAACTTCTTTTGCTTTTCATTGCAAATAAACCATTTTCATAAACAATGCTCAAAAATTGGCAATGAATATGACACAATAGAATACCAAAAAGAATATCAGATGTCGGTGGTCGATAGCTTATATAGTAATTACTTTTCTGTTTCACTGCTCCTAATTATTGAAGGTGCATGTCAGCGTAGCAGTTAAATGTCATTTGACTCCGGTCTGCAAACCCTCAATATCACTGGTTGACAAAAGAGTAATTTTATTTGTTTGCACATAAAGTATATAATAAGTACCTCGTTACCTGAAGATATAAAATCAAAACCTAAACAAGTTTTACTGGACCTATGGAAATGTATAGTTGGATAATTTATTTAATAGTTATGCAACAATTCTATGTAGGTACGATTATTATAGAATTGCCAACCTCCAAAAGGTAAACACGCCAATATTAATAGGGGTTATGCAATTGACGCAATGGGAAGTGATATTGAGTTAATCCCTATACTAAAAATGCTTATACAGATAAAGTTTCATAACATCTAGCCTAGAAAACTGGAACACGCTCTCACAAAACACTATTCTCGTGCCTTATGAATATTGGCTGATATTAGTTTAATAAATAGCAATAGCAATGCCTTCAATGAACACAACGTCTGTACTTTTCTAATTGAAAGGAAATAAATAACTAATTTTACACATTGACTCTTGCATACCTGTAGTATCTGCATATCATAATATAAATTAGAAAAACATTAGTTAAAAGCACCTATGTTGATATCAAATCAAACTAATTAAATTAAACTAAATTAAATAACTTAACTATCAAATTGTAGATCCCTAGCAGGCTGGGAAACCTAACTTATGGTTATCTATTTCATCTAAATCTTGTCAAATATATTTATACATATTACTAGCATATGCAGTAATACGGAATTAAATGTAGTTATATAATAATATAAAGACTATATATTGCTGGATATATCTGTATGTAACTGTTATGTAACAAAAAAGGACACAAATGCATTATTTAAAGCCTTAGTTTAGGTAAACACGCCATACTAAATTCAATCCTCATTTGGGATAGTCTATAAATACTATATCATTTTTAATAGATTCGTAGTTGTTTAGATCACATACATGGAGCATGGCAAACACAAATTAATGTCATTAACAACTTAGCCAATAATTTAACAAATAAATATTAAATAGGTAGGCTACACAAACATAACTTCAATTTTCATTTACACCTTACAATATTATCATTTCACATAACTTATATCACATAGAAAGACGAAACGCTTACTTTTCTTTCTGCTGCTGTTCCAACATTCATAATCAAATTTTTCTTAATTTCTAAAATGTAATGATAAACAACAAAAAGAGAAAACATTCTGAAGATATGTAGAGGGATGTAGCTCAAGTCGCTGCAATTCATTTGAAACTCAGCAAAGGGTTTTGAAATGATGAATGCCAAAGTGAATACTAAAACTACGAGTCTCCACCAGAACCATTTAGTACATCTTTCCATGCTTCCCTAAAATAAAAAAAATAACGTAACCATTTAAAATTCAATTACTGGTAAAGTAAAGTTATAATACAATAAGTAGATTCATTTGTTCAGTATGCTGCTAAGGACATATATCTTAAATAGTTGCAAAAAAGGAAATTGTGACATTTCATTCTTAAAAAGCTGTATCCATTTCACTAATTTAAAATCTTTGCAAAAACACAAGTATTTACATACATTATGGGGATTCAAAGCAAAAACGAAATAAACGCTTATGTTTAAAATTCGGCTTATATTCGCAGATAGTAGGGTACAGTTTAGTTCCTGTACCCGTATCTTGCTATTTATATCTTGAAATTCTAGCCATACTATATAATATATGTATCTACATTAGGAAAATTTCCCCAAAACTGTAAATATTGAGACAAAACAGAAATACAAAATGCTTGATATGTAAAATTAGTAATTTGACCAACCTCTTTAGCAGCTCGGATTAGTGTACAGCAAAGCCACACTTCTAAAAGAAGATAGCCCACGAGTAAACCCCACGTAATGGCGAAGAAGATCAAATCCAATGTAGCTTCTAATGTACAAATGGCAGAAAAATATTTAAATTAATAATTTTTGTAATATGTAGATCAAGGTGCATCAAATTGGCACGGCTATAATTTGATGCACCTCGATGTAGATGATTTATGCTGCTTTGTTACTGTTTTTGGAGAAGTTGTGCATATTTCCGTATATATATATAGTGTATCATGTGTAATTTTATGAAGTTTACCTTGTTTTGAAGATATTTCATGCTGCTGAGCCAGTATCCTTAAGCTTTCGATTTCATACATAATTTCATCATCTACGACACAAAGGTAAGTAAATAAATTGCATTGCCTAATTGTAAAAGTAGTTGCATGATTAGCATAACTTTGTTGTACACAACAATACCGCAATATAGGTAAATGCTGGAAACAACACAATTAAGTGTTTTTCTATTCAGAAGAGATGCCAGTTTTATTTTAAAGTGTGTTTGGTGAGTAACAAAGAAGTAATTTACCATCATTGACAGCTTGAGTATCAGTTATGTTGTCATTGTCCTTTGGACCAATAATGACTAAATTTGGAGTATATTTGATCAAATAAGTTGACACCACTAGCGTCAAGAAAAATAGAACCTACAGAATATAATATTACACATACTATATTTAAGCATAATATTTACTAGAATTGCTGGAACGACCATTTGTTTGTACGCGTATGTTTTTGTATGATTATGAAAATGTTGTACGAAATGATCGTTCTAGTAATTTATTATATAATGACGATATCTTATGATGTAAAATATAATGCACATTAGACTCTTGCAGAATGGAGTGAAATTTAATGTACTTACGATGTCCACAACAGCAATAATTTTTACCCCCTTCTTCAAAGAATACCCGCACAATGGGTTGCCCATTTTGAAACACTTATGTAATTTTATCTGGTAAAGTTACTTCCATTTACAATTACAGCACACAGTTAATTTGAAGAAGATAACAAAGAACAAAGTAAGCTTAACCTTGCTAGACAACGATCAGAAGAGACACTGAAAACAATCCAGCTGTATAATTCCATTTAAGAATAGGTAGGTATAAATAAATGATGGAGCCGGAAAGTCAAGTCTTGCGTGGAGACTCCAGAAAACAAGAATCATTAATGATTTTTAATTGGAATGAAAGAAGTGTTCATCGTTCATGCACAAGTAGACAGGTATTCTTCCTTCTACAAAGAACTACTCAATATAATGCAATACCTAGCAATGCAATAAAATACTGAATAAATCTACCTTCTACATATATGCAGTATATCAAATTATGGCTATTCTAGTTACTATAGTTAGTCCTATGCAGACTGTTCCATCGTTGTCTGTCTTCGTAACAAACGAAGGTACATAGGACATGCAATAAGTTGAAATTGGAAGGTCAAAGCGTCAATGTTTAGTACATACATATTTATTTGCAATTTAACATGAGACAAACACCCTATATTTTCCATATTACGTTTTGCATTACTATTATACTATTCCACAGCATACATACCAAATTTATGTATCGCTCACATTTATTATGCTCTGTAACAAGAAACTAGTTTTTTCTCAAATGCGTAACAAGGAAAATAATATTACTATTACTACTATACGTTCATTCAATGAAGCCGTGGACGGCAGACAATAATAATAACGAGGGAAGAAGGAAAGTGTTTTGCTCACATCCATGCAAAAAGGGTTCTCAAGACAAGAATAATATGGTAGGATAGGTAAGGCAATATTACACACATAAATAAGTGCCTTCTCTATACACATATACATACAGGTTATAGATTTTCATACATGATTTCATCTATATTTTGTACACAATAACGTTTATAAAATCAATTCTACATGTTACATGTCTTTTATATTTCATAGTAGTAGTGTTTTTGGTGTGATCATATAATTTGGCGATGTCCATACTATGTACAAATACATACATTGTCCACAACAACGCAAGTCAGATCCATAAGAATAATTTCATTGCCACTACTTAATTGAACAAGCTACAACAACAGAAAACGCATTGAACCATATTTGAACTTTTAGGGTGTGTATTGTGATTTATGTGCAAAACATCTACTTACAGCGTTCTATTGTGCATAATTATGTTTTCACGATTTAATTTTAAGTTTTTGTTTCTTTATTTGATTGATGTTATCAATAATGTACGACTGGAAAATTATTAGTAATGAATATTTCAGCATTTTTTTGTGATTGCAGATTAATAGTTGTTACAATAATTTATGTATTGTCTATCCAGTAATCTGTAGAACCAGTAATTCTAATGTAGTTAACGTAGTTTTTGCATTAAACAGGTACAAACATATTGTATCAAAGCGTGTGTGTTGTGTACATCAGGATGAATATATTATTGTATGTATGCAAAGATTATCTATCTATAGTATACCTGCAGGGTTAGGAAAAGGAAGTTTTCGTGTATTTGTGTAGGTTTCTTTGTTGGTCATGTTTTGGTTGAGACATTTATTTTAATAGGAAGTTTCCTATGGTGTACATTTATAGAATCTGCCATAGATCAGATGCATTTTTAATGGACATACATAAGCAAATGATGCCAGTAGTGGAGAGGGGACAAAGAAATGCATCTTAAGTGGAGCTATGTACCGTGTTTATCCAGTTTTGTATCTGTAATTGATAAAAATTGAAAACAGGCTGAACTATCTAGAGATATTTGCATAAATAGTAATCTGAAGTTGATAGCACATAGTACCGTGCGCCAGGATATGTGGGCTAGTACTTCCTTTCCTGAGGAAATTTTGTATCTGCAAGTCTGCAATCTTAAGTGTAGCGTGTCAAGTAAACAGAATAAAAGTGCATATCATACACATTTAAGCATTAAAGAGTTGAGTAAACGTAGTAGGAATGGAAATTGTCCTTGCTATTTCTTTTTTGCAGTAGCTTACTCACCTGCTAGTGAGTGGAATGGCATTGACATTCGTCACGAAGACTACCAATATGACATTTGACCTTGTGACATTATAGTGCCCTTCTCGTTCCCAGTGTTCTATTTTGTGTGAATGTACTATGTATAAATCTACTGCATTAAATGCTCTATGCGTACTAGTTAATATGGGAAAATTATTCCCTGTGGTAAATATTAATTTCACAATTAAAGGTTCTGCTTTGATTTCTTAAACAAATAGTTTTCTGAATATCTAGCAGGTTTTTTCGTAATGTATTTACTTAATATATGCCTAACTCCATTAACATAAACTTCATTCATCAATGATCTTGTGTTGCAAAATGTTCATTTACCTTAACAACTTGAATTTCTTGCGTTTCTTGCACTGGACAATGGATAACATTAAATTTAAGGTACACTGAAGTGCGCTTATCAATTAGACTGCTGGTTCAGTGGTGTAAATTTGCAGATTTAAGTTGAAACATGAATTACAATGTTGTTTACTAAAGAATTTCTTTGTTGTCTACCATAAACAATCTGTTACAATTTTTTGGTCGTTTAGTCATCAGCAGAAATTATCATAATAGTAATTTACTATTACTTAATGCACAAGTAATTCACAACACGTCAAGACGTTTTTATATTTACACAATTTATTAGCATTGAATTTAACCATATTAATTGATACAAATCATTTACAAGTAACTTGTTAGCTAGGACACAGCTCAATATAGTCATTTTCATTATTTATCAATTGAGTTTCTGTAGCAAAATAGGTGGATAGTACGTATACCCTATCCATTGCAATTTATTAGAAAAATACATCGTTAATAAGCACAATCTGTATTAATTAAGTGTATTAAAGGAAGTCTGTCATTTTACATTTTAAAGGGTAGTATTACAGTAAACACACAACTGTGTTAATTATACTACTTGTTGAGCGAAAATATCTCGTAAAGTAAAATTGTAAATACTAGGTAAGTATACCTACAGGATCAACAATCTGTAGATTTTGATCAGTCACTCAGTCACATCCTGGATGAAATAAAACTTTGAAAAGTTAGTTTCTTGGTAGTAAGTGGCACTTATATTAATTTATAGTTAATTATTAAGTTGACGATTGTAAGCAGCACCAGCATAGCATATTAGTTTTAGCGTATGTATTGTAGCGTAATGTAAAGGGTCTCATCATCAGTAATTAATTCACAATCAATATACAATATACAGTAAGTTAAGATGGAAATTATATTACTTAATGATTTAAGTGTGTTGCGGTTGCATCTACGAGTACATGTACAAAAGTGCATTACATATTACATTTTCATATTTGAACAAATGTTTACAAAAGTTTGAATCTAAATCTAAAGATACATTTGTATGATATGATTTCTTAGTTGTAGTCTTAATATGTGCATGGAATTTTAGATTTACGCTTATATTCATGTATGTACAATTTCGCTAGGCATAATAAGATACCTTTACATACTTACTACAATTAGGCAGCTAAATACAAAGTAATGTAATATAGTTTGCATTGCCAAAAGGGCCCTGTCATTCATTGGTCATGTCTTGTCGTTTATCAGAACAGAACAGAGCATATTGCATATCGTCGTAAAATGAATTTAAACTCTACTAAAACATATCTACAGCAATCATCAGTCAATGAAAGTCACACTCGGCTATCTCGCTTTGCAGTTAATTATTAAAGTGCACTTTTTCAATTGCAGTATTAAAATATTTATATACATGAAGACTCAAACTTAACTTTATCTACACTACAGAAGCTGAGTAGGTACTATAAAAATTTAGAGATTTTTCTGTAAAATAATTATATTATGTAATAAAATAATTAATCTGTACTGTACATGTATTATTGCATTGAGTTTCACATTTCTGGATTGGAAACTTTAAAAGTAAGTCATTTGAAAAGATATTCAACTCCAGTTAAGTTTGGACCTCCAGGACAAGGGAAGAGTAGTTTCTCTCCTCCAGATTTAGTTATAGGTGCGTGTGAATGATGACGAATTAAGCTCGCAAGAGTGGTGTAGGGTGTCATGTTCGTTCCGATGAAAGCATATCTTCCTTGAGAAGCAAACGGAGACAGAAGTGGCTTCGGAAGATTCTTAGATCCAGCTAATAAGCTTGAAGAACTTTTATCCTTTTCTGTCTGAAGACTAGGGGGAACAGCTGCAGGGTTTTGAGCAGAAATAAGAAAATGCTTCGTCCTCTGGTTCGACTTTTGTAGTTGTAATGTAATAGATGAAAAGATATCCCAAAAAACAAGGAAAATGTATTAATACACATTATAATAGAAAGTATTCTTTATTATTGGCATGCCATACCTGCTGCATTTGTACTTTGTACAAGTAGGTGCTACATGCTAGTACCAGCTACCTCGTCACTTAAGACAAACAGTTAGTAGACTTGCATGTAGCATTTACTAAATTACAAACACAATCGATGTTGTATCAGTTAATTGGAGTTATAGCAATAGTAAAATTGTCGTAATGGAATTATTACTTTTTATCTCCTTTTGGTATTACATTTACATAAACCTAGATTATATTTGTTATAAAGGAAGAAACGAGTTTTAAGACTTAAAATCTTATATTACATACTCCAACTGATAGTAACAACTAAGAAGAACAGCATGGTCATAACAATAACTTTAATTTTTGATAATCAAAAGTGAAAACAATTAGAATTTCATGAAACCTGGTAAGAAAGCGTGTAACCCCAAATTCTAGTACTAATCCGTACGAGAAACGTCCCAGTTGGTTGCCCATGTAAGAACTTTTCTGCTTGAACGCGTGTTATCAAGCCTTGACCATACATCACATCACAGACGCAAAGGAAACAAATAATAATCAGATCTTAGTTAGTTAGACTGTACAAAATTACATACTATCCTCCATTATTTTTAACAGACCATTAGTATAACATATTTTATTAACTAAAGAAAAATGTGGAGAAGGTGAGCTATGAGCTTTAAGCTATGAGCTTTAAGCTATGCATCAATGTGATTTTGGATTTGGATTACTAATCTTATCGGCACTATTTAGTAAATACGTGCTCTGCTGTAGCGATGAGATAGCACGATAACATATGTAGCAACTTCTGACTCGGATTTGGATACACAGTTGCGTTTTGCTATACTAACTAAGTAAACTTGTTACACAAATTCATTGCATTCAACGAAGAGGATACTACAGTACAGATAGTGCAGTGGAACATATTTAAGATTAAATAGTAAGTCAGTCTAAATTCTAAATACAATGAATGAATGAGAAACAACAAAGCTCATTAGACTCTCCTCTAACCCTAACCAATAATTAGTAAATAAGATGCTATTTGGAATGAAGAGATTGTGATCTCTAGGGCAAATCTAACGGTGAATTTTAAACGTAGGATATTAAACATTTTATATTTTAATCTTGCATCTTTCCTTGCATTCTATTTTGTGTGTTACTGAACTGACTGAACTGACTAACGTGACTGATTGTTTCATTTTTCTATGGTTTTCTCTATTTACTTTGTCTACTGCTCAATTAGCGACTAGCCATATAACAATGCCTATACCTACAGTAGTTGAAATATATTTCGGTATAGCCATAAGTATCAGTAGTAAAAATATGTTCTCCTTACCAAAAAACCAACTGACCACAACAGGGATATTAGCAGGTGAGCCGTCACTGTTGTTGTTGTTGATGGTCGAGTGATGAATGCCAAAAGTGTTGTTATTCGAGATAATGAGACCGGCTCGATGTATCTCACCATCTTTGAACCAATTGAGAATCTCTCCACGTGAACTGGGTTTCGGATGAGATTTGAGTACAGCAGAAGGATTTGACAGACTTGTCATCATCACTGTATTGTTATTTGGCTGAGCGTAAATTATCTCTTCGTCGTCTGCTCCTTTGTTGGCCTTGTTCCAACAGTTCCACACGGTGGACTTTGTTGGACAATCTTCAGGTTTTGGAGAAAGACCATTTTTATTGTTGCCTTTCAGATTTCCGCCACATAGTTTACCTTTGTTGGAACCATTGCTGATTGTATGAAGATTTTCATGAGATGAGCCAATGGATTTTGGAGGAGCTTTCTTAGCCATGGATTCCCATTTGGCTATTTGCAGGGCAACTGAAGAAATGGGTTCTTCCTCTACACAAAGGGACTCCAACTGTTCCTCTGCAATATTATTTATCTCAAGCTCAGGTTCGGGTGCAATACCTGGAGCCGAGATTTCGAATCCTGATTTCCCATTTGGGGTTGTCGCGTTGAGTAATTGGGGTTGGGCTTCCTCTGTATTTTCATTAAGAGGAGGAGATTCTTCACGAATATCGTCTTCGTGAACTAATTCTGGACAGAGCATATTATCCTCTCCAGGGATTTGTGGTTCCTCTAGTACGGTATCATTTATTTCTACTGGAACTGGGACCTCAACTGGGGGTTCATTTATAATGGCTTCAACTTCTACTTTTTCTTCAGTAGCCGGCTGAATATCAACCTGAATAGGTTCAGCAGAACTTTTTTCAGGTTCTGGCTCTGGTGCAGAATCAATAATTGGGTTGAATTTCAAATTAGCATTCTCAGTGCGTCCTTTGATCTCTTCTTCAATTTCACGTTCTAACTTAGCAATCTCAGTCTCAATATCTTTCACTACATCTTCCTTTGGTTCGGCATGCACCACTATTGCAGCGTCGACATTTTCGGGCTCGGTTACAATAACTTTTTCAGTCTCAGGGTTGAATTCAAAACAAGTCATAGATTTATCTGCTTCATCATAGCAAATTGTTTCCACTTTTCTGGCATTATTATTTGTATCGATATCAATACCAACATCTGGGGCTGGGGATTCCTGAACTGGAGATAAGGATTGCTCAATAGACGATAGCGAAATATCTGGAACTCTCAAATGATTATTATCAGCATCATGGTTCTCGCAACTGTCCATAATTTTAGAGATTTCGTCATTGTATTCCATTTCCATCTCATCTTTGAGGGATAATCCTGCTGGGGCAATAGGGCGATTAGTTCCAGGAATGATTTCGATCATGGAGTCGCACGATGAAGAAGCGGAAAGAGTTTCGCTATCAGAAAACTCTTGAGTCTCATTTAAATCTTCGGTAAGTTTCACTAACTCCGGCTCTTGGTCTGTCTCGTTATCCGAATCTCCGTTATCTGTATTTTCCATATCAGAAGATGACGCAGACATAATATTTTCATCCATATTTTTGTCCATAGCTGCATAATTAGGTTCGTTTCTAGCCTCATCATTGACAATAAACACAAGCGGGGGACTCTCCTCTTCATTTTTGATAATTTCGGCAGATTCCTCTACAACTGTTTTCAGATCAGCAGATTCTTTTTCTCCATCTGGAAGAACAGGGGCCGGGGAATTATTATTGACATCAATGATATCAATTTGAGGTTCAATTAGATCACTAGCACCATTTTCAATTGATTCTATCGGTAGAGTTTCAGGGGTTGAATGTCCATTACTAGTACTTGAGGCACTTTCCTCTTCCACTTCCACTTCGACCTCAGCCGGTTCGGCATTATTTTCATTTTGCTGGTTTTGGCTAAGAGCCTGCAGCCGCTGCTGCTCCTCATCATCAATCATGCTGTTGGTATTATTATGAATAGGGGTATTATAATTTAAATAGCCACCCGTGGCAATTGTTAGAATTATGAAAAAGTATTGAACTAACTTGGTGAGAAAAACGGAGATGAGCAGGTTGCCTTCTTGGTCAGTTAGGAAGCGAACTCTTCTGTTGCGACCAGCCAAGTTGACAACATCATGTAGATTTAGACTGTCCTCTTCGAAATCTCTGCTCTCATCCCCAAGCTCACCGCCTGAATGTGATCCTGACACGAGACTATTACTGTTACTATGATTGTTCTCGTACTCAAGCCAATTCCTGATTTGTTCCGCCCGAATTTTATGCAAGTCTGGATTCAATGATAAATTGTAAAAGTCTTTATCTTCATCTTCGTCCTCTTCCTCTTCAGCAGGGTCACCACTACTGCTCACAGTTGCTGAGCCTGAGGAGGAACGCCGACCCGGCCCTGCAACTCCAAGTCCAACTAAGCCTCCCCCGAAACTACTATGCCCGTTACCGTTAGTATTACTACTAGTACTATTGTTATCTGAAATATCCAAAGTAAAATCCACGAAATTTGCTCGGACTATAGAATCGTCTTGATGATACTGTCCGGCTATTCCGTTTCCGTTACTACTAGTACTACCACCACTACTACAGCTACTTCTATTACTACTAACACCGTTGCTCAGTACACTCAAGTTGTTTTTATGTATAGACTCTTGAGCAAGAGGAGATGTGAGGGTATCAACGACTACGGTGAGGTTCGGAGAGGAACTGCGGCTGCTGAGGCTGCTCAGGTGACTAGAGACTGCTCCGTTATGACTTGATGAGTCCGGTGGACCAACGTTAGAATTCGAATGAGCGTCTTCACTTGGTGGCAACATTTTCACAACTGCGGCAGGTCAACTAACTCACACTTCTCAGAAGCTCACATTACTCTTTCAAAGAAAATCAAAGTAAAGTCTCTCTTTCTCTATCTATCCTTTTTGTTGTTTCTCACTTTATGAGCTTAAGGCGAGTACTATTTAATCCATAATTTAATATTTTCTGATTAAGAATCTCATACTGTTCTCCAACTAACTAAAAATAAGCTAACTATAGACTACATAAAATACAACTACTATACTTAACATTAGTAGTACATAACATACTCACATAAGTAGTCTTTTAGTGCAGTAGTTGCTCATGCACTCAACTCACTCTACTACTGTGTTCATACTTTGTTAATGATATATTAAAGTAAATACTAAGATTTAACCTGTCTGTCGGAGCTACGCTAATAATAATAAAGGGAATTAGACCATGAACTCATATGTGTGTCTGTAGATTTACTCTCCTCACTTGCTTAACTGATATACCTAGTGATAAACGAGTGATACCATAGATAGTCTAGAAATATAATATAATACACTACTCCGTCAAATGATAACCTTAAGTTACCCAATCTTATACACACTACATAGCTTAAATATATTTATTTATAACGCTTTCTGTCCTATTCCCATATTATTGTATCTGTATACTATTTTCTTATAAGTATCCATCATCCTTTCAAACATTTTCACAGATTTAAATCCAAATGTAATACAGATATACTATTAACTCAAATACGTTTACAATATTGGTTATAGCCAACTTTTTAGCAAAATCATGGTAATGTGGTAATAACAACGAATCAAATCGACTTCGGCTGACATAAGTATATACCTACCTCAACTCTAAACCTCAGTATACGAATATAATAGCAATATTATCTGTAAACATACGTAGAAACGGACTTATAGTAAGTAAAGTACCTATAGATATTACATTTCTACGGTGCACTGAGTTTATTGTCTTACATTTTCATTTGTGGTATTCATAGAGCTCATTTCCCTTGATATTTAATACCTACATTACGAATTTCTTCTTTTTTACACGTTCATTGCATTTAGTCATTAGTTCACGTGTAATTATATATGTATCTGTGCATTGCTTCTGTTCAAGCACCACTCATTCTATGTAATTGGCATGTAGAACATTCTAAATATGATATATAAATTATCTGTTAACCAGTATAGTCAGTCATCATAGCTCCTCCGGATTATTTATTACAAATGTGAGAAAAAGTTAGAGATTGATGTACAATGCACCATGCACAGTAGGATTGAAATGAAACTTTATTAGATTTAATCGTAGCTATGTATCAAGTGTTCATTAGTATGCAAAAATGCATTTACTGCGAATTACAAACAAATAGATATACAATTTGTAATTGTGCCCTGCAATTGCAGATATTCAATTCAGAGTCAGGTACCTTTAGCTCTGGAATGACATGGCGAGTTATAATTTGCAATTGCAATTCAACTGATAAAATGATCTGTGTGTTTTACTCTTTTAATTCTGCACTGTACATATGCAATCATTATCATTATATAAATCAGACAAACTAAAAGCAATAATACACATAAAAATTCTAGTCACCTATGCACAAGTACAACAAAACTAATACTATAGATAAGGCACTACATGGATTGGGTACATAACTAATTAGCAATTTCATATAAAAATTCATTCACCCATGTCTTAATGCACTTTAGCTAATTTTAATTTAATATTATTGGATGCCTAATTTCCTCTGGTTTCATTTCATTACACGCTTTGCATACTTATTAATTTATTGACCATTCATTACTTGCAGGAACATATTAAGTTAAAGGAAATGCTAATACATATCGTACTTGTTAAAGACATTAATTTGCAGTAAACGTTGTAATACCCAATAGGTATGATATTACAGATCTAGAGTATATATTACTACAATTACAGAACATAAAACGATTCTTTTTGATTAAGATTTCATTTTGGTTTCCGAAAAAGATTGAGATACTTTTTATGTTTCTTAGGCTATACTATACTATATAATTATATATGGGTAGTCGTTTAAAGCAAGTAGTATTACATATTCTGTGCAATTATAACTTCGTTATCAGGAGTGACCTACTATTGTGAGGAAGTATACACTTGTAGGAGAAGCAATCAAAATTATCAAACGATTAACCGCTTGAGTTTTGCATTTACCTTAATGTATGGGCTACTGTTTCGTATGGACAACTTATTGGCAGAATTTGGGTAGGAAAAATTAACTTATTTGCGATAAAACATATAATAATGAAATATATAATGAAATCATTGGACTGTAAAGAAAACCTAAATTAAGTGCAACTACTGTACTTTATTTTACAGATCCAACTAAATTCTATTCTCTCGTTATTTTGTTAGTGTGGTTAATGACTCTTTGACGTATTTGAGGTATAGGTACTACTTATTACTTTTCAACAAAATTGATAACTTTTTTAAGCATTCTTTCTACCATGAATTATTGATCTGTGCTTATTCTGTTTACTATACTATATGTTAGATTGTCAGATTGGACGTTTATAGCCCAGCAATCTTGTTATTTTTAGGATAATGAAAGCGGACGCTTATAACATATACAGATTCTGTATATCCTTATGTATGTTGTGTGTGTATTACGATAATACGGCTAATACTTTTATTTATTGAGCCATGCATAGTACACTTGCACCTGCACATCCACCATTTATCACGCATCGTGCCATGAACGATAACCATTGCGTTTATTGCTGCTTCTTATTTATTAGGTGAACAGATTAATATATTGGTGGCACGTGGTACCTGACTGAAAGTGAATTTTATTACTCGAATTGCTCTTTTTGTTCTACCAAGCAGATACATAGCTACTGTCCTACTAGATATACTTTTTGCCATTTTTATGTATGCACTATGTACTAATGAAATCCCATTCTATTATACATTGCTCTATAAGAGTGAAAAATAAAATGGCAAGTGGTACAATTAATTGGGAATTAAAAACTGGTCTTACTATATTGTAATTGAAATCCACTGAACTACTTTATTGATCTCTAGCTCTGGCAGCACCGTAAATACAATAAGGAAAAATGTCATTTAGGGTTAACACGAGGTTACTTACGACATGTTACAACTGAATAATGATTAGCATATATTGTGGGTGACATTATTTATTTTAAAAGACTAATCGCCAGCTTGATATGGGGTTTCCAATTTGTATAATAACTTAGCTGTAGCCGGTTACAGGTCCAGTAAACTCAGAGATACCCTTATCATGCTTTACTAAAAATATGGAATTGTTTGGTTTGCACATTTCAAAATACATGCATATACAGTAAATACAGAAAAAAGGTTCAATAATATGAGCAGGAATAATTCGATTTCGTGTCAAATCCACCGTTTTAAATAAAAAGTCTCAAGTAAGTGTAAATTGTCAATTTTAAATACGAAAATACTAAACGATTTTCTGAAACTGAAATCTGACCTACAACTTTACTAACATATTTTACAGTCGAAGAGCACATAAAAAACGCTCATAAAATGGCACAGTGCATTTTAGTATAATTGGAAATAAATGTTTCACTAACGATAATCTAAATATAAACTTTCTGCTACTTGTAGCTACTGTTAATATGCCAGCCAAGCTGTATATAGAAGCCATGATCTTTAAGAGCACTTCTCGAGAAGTAAAAGTGCAATAATAATAATAATGACATTTGAATTGTATGTGATTTAGGATTAAGCATTTTAGAACTAAATTTCCAAGTGTGTAATTAGAAATGAGCAACCAAATTCATAATGTAACTACAGTTAAGTGTATAGGTAGTACCTACTACCTCTAGTGCTTAGTACATACTTAACGAACACAAAACAGAAAATTCTGGCAATTGCGTTAAAAATTCTTTAGGTACTGTAGTGCATACTACTTTTAAGAATTGGAGATCTGCGTTCAGCAAATGATTAAATACTGGGTGTCTAGTGTCAGTGTCTATGTCTGCTGCATATTTATTGCACGCAAGAAGATTTCCTTCACCTTTTGGCAGTAAATTAAAGATACATCATCGTCCTTTCCATTTCTATATGCTTATCACTATGGGTCTACACATTTAAAACATTAACAAGAATGATCTTGATGATCATTTCTGCAGCTAGTATAAGTTTGGATGTGTGAATGTAATCTTAATAGATTCAGTCTCAAAACATTGACTTTTATATTCATACATTTGCAGATGACCTAAACTTTAACATTTAAAGCCAGACTATATTACAACTATCAGCAATTACGGCAATACATCTTGAACTTTTACTTATTATATTATATATGAATGGGCTCATAAACTTGGACATACCGAACAGCATTTTAAGTACCTAAGTGTGTACAATACAAACTAGCAGAGTGCGATTTGGTAAAGTAAGCGGCTGGCAAGAGTCAGAAAAAGAGAGACGAGTGGAGAGTCGAGCGATCAAGGAGTGAGACTAGTCTTACTTGTTTTCAGAGATCATCTCAATTGCATATCTTGTTTTCACCTGTAATGCAGGCCAACCAGAGCCAAAACAAGTGACTAATTGCATTGCCATTGCATTCATTGTTGTATCAGTAACCAACAAGACACATACATGCATACAGTGCATTCGTACCTAATCCCTCTCCTAAACTAAAGATACCTAAGTAAGAATTCGCATGAGCCCAACTAGACGAGACATTGCACTAGATTTGCTTTACGAAATAGAATGAAGCACTTCACTCACTCAGATATGCCGTTTGTTGCCATACCCCAAACAACTAGATAGTATTTAAGATATAAAGTACAAGTAAATGGACACATGCCATGGTATACTCTATAGTTATACACATTTCAATTTCTATATGTAACTCCCTGTAGAAAAATGAGCCCAGCTTAGGCATTCAGCTTGACTATTGCTATACTATCATATATTTTAGGAAACGGAAGGTTCGATTGGGCAACGGCCATGATTAAAATTGGTTCTAGAAGATGCAGTTTCCATTTCACTCGCTATAAAACTAATTTTACGAATACACCAATTTCAATCTAATAAAAGTAATGCCCATATTTTCCTAAGATATTTATCTCCGATAGAGATAGCAAGTGAGGATACATACATTAATATAACTAATATGTATATGTAATTTGTACTCTTAGATGCCATGTCCACAACGAAGTTACTCAGGGACATAATATGTAAATGCTGATTTATAATAGCAGATGTATATTTTAAGCAACAAAAAGATGACGTTGACAATTAAAACACAATAATATATTTACAAGGGATTATAACGTGCTTCTATAGGTAAATTAAATGCAAATAATCGTGGGAAGCATATTTTCTAATCATACAAATTCCAACATATCAATTTATTCTTAAAGGCATATAGAAATCCAATATATATTATAACGTAGTCAATACTGGGAATTATTTAAATTATATATTACGTCAATACTGATTTACCATTGACGAAAGAATATACAACTAGCACATCAAAACTTGGCCAACTAAATATAATAAGTAGTTTCACTTACAAATACTTTACATAGGACTTACATGGATGAATACACGAACAGGTATACCGTGTAGCCAAACTTTAATAAATCTTAACTATATAGGCAATCAAATACTGCATGACAGGACAAGCAAAGCAACAAGTGAAAGCTGTACGTGGTTTTCTTTGGTTTGGCATTTGGTGCAATGCTGTGCTGTGAAACATTGTTGTTTCTTTCTACTTGTATGCATTTGCAAGTAATTACTACTGCCATACATAGGCAAAACACAGCTAGACACGGATACCTAATTGAATACAGGGTATTGTACTGAATTATGTCGCATGTCAGCTAATTGGAGACTTAAATATATACAAACTAAGATGATAAGAGGCTATTGTGCAATAGACATTTTGACGGCTTGAGTACATATTTAGATAATAACAGGACAACTAGATTATATTTCATACGCATTCATACAATAGAGATTTGTAATTTTTATACGCAGATATAAACATGTAAGTAGCATAGAAAAGTCTAAAGATCTTTTCATGATGATTCGGAATCCAACGAGCTAAAGGTGTGATAATGTATTAATGTCACCTCTTTAGGTAGGTAAATAAACTTTCTTATTATATAATATCAAGTAAATAAATAGTTAGTAATTGGAGCAATTGCATGGGCACAAAACTAAAAGTTAATGCGTTTTTTTGAAATATATTGTATTTTTGTATAGAATGGGATAATGGGAAAACATAAGATGGACAATGGGTTCAATTCACACAAAAGGCAGTCGATTGACAATTAAATTCCAAATAATAATTTACAGATAAATTATAAGCATATATTATTTTATATACCTGTATTAATACATGTATATAAAATAATATATTTAGATTTAAATCTAGGTATGCTATTTGTGAATGAAAGTAACAGTTAAAGACACGAAAGACAAGATACGCAGATAATGTCTGGATTGCGAAATTGCTACTTCCAGTAAAATGTACAGCTTTCTGTTTGCAGATGTAATAAAGCTTTGTTCCCTGTATTTTCGGTGTGAGATATAAATAGACATCTACTTATGTTCACATGTACATGTATGCATTTAGATATTCGTTTACCTTTTCATTAACTTTTAAGTGAACATACAAATACACTATGCACATACACCTGTGCTAACGAAAGTTCTGTATCTCTGTATGTCGCATAATTATACAGTAGAAGTATCACATCATGGGATTGCTATTTGGTTGAATTCAGACGATTTGCGGTTATCCCTTTTCTGCATTTTAGGTCAAACAAGTTTCGTTTTCCGTAACTCAAACCTTTCCTGTCCTTTTTACAATTTTACTTGCAAAGCTATGGTGTGGATAAATAGACAATGTGTATTCCATTACCTATCTAATTAGATAATGCACCTAAACGATTTGCAATAAATAATGTATACCCAAAGCCCAAAGCTAACCTTTCCTTTCACTATCCTTTAAACATTTCTTACATTTTCGATCGAGGTTCACAGGATTAAATTGTTCTTATCCAAAAGAGCACGCCAAGACAAATGAGTCGAAATGAAAATTTTGCTCGTTTTTCCATGCAATGTTTCCAAATAGTTAGCATGATTATTGGGTAAGGTTCATGAACTGTAAATAAGCATCAACTAATTTACATAATGTATTATTTATTTACTGACAAACCAAAGGTTTGCATGTTTAATTTTGTTTTGTATAATACAGCTGTATACAATAGGCTTAAGATGACTGTTTTATGCTTAGCGTTTTGTGAAGCATTGCAAATGTTGCAAGATAAAGTATAGTAGTATATATATTATACTAATACATACACTAGTAAATGAATCGGTGCAGTATTGTGTGCATCTGTTCCGCAGTATAAGATATAAGAGCATACTGCTCTTTGTAGTATAATAGTAAATACACAGATACTAACACTAACAGCAAGGATATTATTATATATTTGTTCATCTCTACAAAAGGCGAATTCCCAACTTATATTCGTATTTCGTATAGCAGAAAATCTCAGTTTAGTTGGCACATACAGTTAGTTAGCCAGAGAGGATATTGTTGTATGGTAAATACACTATTATCATGTAAAGTAGGTGGTTGTGCAAAATCTGAGTGAATTGCAGTCAAGCTAGTGTTAATTTGGTATATACACATGGTACACTCATTCTATTGTATAGGTTACTTCCATTGTATTATATTGGAAAGGAAGGTAGTGCAGTGTTGGTATGCTACATATTATATTGAATGTGCTGATATTGGATGTACTTATGTATGCTAGAGTTACTTTCAGTAATATAGACATAGTTTACTTGGGCTAACTTGAAAACTACTATTACCTTACTCTTACTGCTGTTATATTAAAGTTTTTAAGACAAGTCAGTAGGGCAACCATCTCAAGTTGGACTAATGCACTCACGAATTCATTAGAACTCATTTCCTTCTTGTGCACAGTGCGTGTAGGTAGTTTAGTTGCATGTGTATTGCATTGCATTCACTCTTCTTTGCTTTTGAGTCAACGACAATCTAAACCAACTTTCAATTCAATAAAAATATTTTCTATCATTGTGGAATCAAGTCCAATTTATTGCCACAAAGTGACGTGTGGTCGTGGTGACTTTGCGACTCTTCTTCTCCTAATCTCTATATACAAAGATATTAGTGTTTTAGTAATAAAAGTGTTAATGTAGTTGAACAGGAGGAGATTTAGTGGAAAATCATTCAAGCTAAACGGTGATAATGTTTAATCCACTTTGTGGGCTTTCCTTACGAAGAGGCACGAGAAGACTGGCCATTATTGACATCGTAAGTTTTTACTTTCATTGCTCTATACCTATTTAAACTAAAATGGGTATTATAAGTACTTTAATGTCAACCGCACATACTACAAGTAAGCAATAATGAACTCTTTTAATGTGTTTCAGATTTTATTTTTCCTAACGCTTATCGTAAGTGTGGCCTTAGAATGGGCTGTATTCAAGTCAAAACCTATGAAAATAATTATCTGTCTGGATGAAGACGACTGTCAAGGTACTTTAAAACATTGACATGTAGAACGTTAACGTTATATATGTAAGTCAGTATATACATATGCATAGGTATGGGTATGCCTACAAGTAATTAATCAAAAATATAATGCAATCTACTATACTATTATATTATTCGTATACTATGAGGCTTAGTTATACTTAACTGACATGCTATTTGTATCTTAAGTTCCAGAAGATGAAGAAATTCCTGTGGGAAAAGCAGTTTGGACGCACATGTCCCATGGACTCCATGCAGTACAGCATTTCAGTAAGTCAAGTACAAACCATAAAGAAAAAAAACATTATTTTTAATAGTGAATTCGGGTAATTTAACAATTGATTACGCTTACCATACATAAATATGCATACATACATAACAATATTAATACCATAATTATACTACGCGCACCTTATGTAGGATTTTAGGTAATTAAAAATCATTTGTACATCTAAACAGCAACAGCATTTGGCAGAAATTCTCACTTCCCCGTTTTATAAAAAATATCCCCGTAAAATGTTTGCTATCTAGAACAGAGTTAATTTGATGAGTACGCTCATAATTTAAGAAATCATTTCGCCAGAGTACGTGTTTAAAAGATTTCGTACGTCGTAGCCGTAGCATAAGAGCATTTCAGTTTAACTAATCGTAAGCATTACATAACTGTATAGTAGTTACAAAATATGCAAATAAGAGTGATTATACTTGCTTCACTATTTTATACTAATCTACCTAGACGAAAATATTCCGAAAGATGTAGCAATTGCAATCTAGCTTTTATTAGTAAGAATGCCGAAAACAACATATAAAACTACAACCCCTCCACATTTGCAATTGGAATAGTTGTGTACTTAAAAACTAGGCATTTGCTCACGACTGAATCTAATCTACTATAAAGAATCTCAATCCAAAAATGCAAGTTTTTAAATCTAAATTAGTAATGTTGATACATAAATACGCATGTGTTAACAAACATGTACCGTCTACTGTATATGTACTTAGAATACATATTATACCATACAAACACATGCATGTACTCGCTCATATTTATGAAACCATACTATTACGAGCTCGCCTAATACTAATGACAAATAAGATACATAAATATATAGGCAATGCGTTAGTGTACTTATTGTTAGCTGAAAGGTATAATCTAATTGTTACCACATCCTGCATTATAATGCAATAGTAACTGGTCTAATTGGTCTATACATGCAGAATGTACGATGTAATAGCTATTGTACTTTGTACTTATTCAGGTCTACAATCGCACATGGGTAGTAATTTTTAGATTTATATTTAATCTTATGTGAATGTATGAAATGCAATTAAATGTCAACAAAAAGTGCACTTTTGCCTTTAATGAAGTTGAGTAACTTTGCGTGAGCACGATTGAAAATTAATGACTGTTAGTTTACTTTAGAACTAAATACTATAATGTATAAGTTTTTAATCTATTTCATTTAAAATTAAAATCTTAGGGTCTGCAGTGGATTAAACATATAAGTAGATGGTGCATTTTTGAAAAACGTTGTTGAAAGAAAGTGTATTAATACGAGTAAATAATGCACATAAGTACACATACTTAGTAATATTTAGTGAGCAGGTAGTAGACAGTAATTTACGAATCCAAATTGTTGCAAGTAGGTAAGAATTAGGTACCTATATCGGTGTAGGCAATAGGCTACATACATACATATACACATCTTACGTATAAATTCTAGAGATAATTATTGCATGTTTCAATAGGTAGTAATAAGAACCTAGTACCTACCTAGTTTTGCAAAATTAAAGGCATGTTTGCGCGTGCTAAATCTTATTGTTTGTTTTATTATAGATGCTGCTTTGGGCTACATTGTTTACACGATCATGCTGCTGATGTTTATGGGATACATAATACTAGAAATCTGGCTGTGTTGCGTGCTTATCAGAGCAGCCACTGAGGTATCTACTCAATTAAACCTTTGCTTTTGTTTCGCCTAAAATGCTAGCAAATGTGTTTATATAGATAAATACGCTTTGTGTGCTTGTATAACCTAATTTTTAACACACACCTGCCTGTATATAAATCAGCACAGCTTGTAAATGAAATAAAAGGGAGAAGGACTGTCTGTCATCATTATGTGCCCTTTCACTGCACTTTTCTGGGACACTGCAAATACATATTATTATACTACAATTTAAAAACTTAATTTAGGATTTTTACAAAATCAATATTTGTTTGCTTCATCAGAATGCAGATAATTAATTTTACTTCACGAATTTTGCCTTGTTTTTAGCATTTTTGTATGTAAGTATGTATATAAACAAAATTTGGTGTGTGGTTTGATTTTATTGTCTGCAGATGCATCATATGTTTCCTTTTTTGGATTTACAGAAGAGAGCTGACTTTTGCAAAAAATGGTTTTGGTGGAGAGTTGGGCTTCTTGTCTTGTCAGCGTCATTATCTGTTGCTAACATTGCTCAACTACAATACACGGCTACAGATATTGCCATTCAACCACTGAATATTCTTAGACTGTACTCTCTTGTAGTTGTACATCAGTTGCAGAAGAAACTATCAAGACTTGACCGAAAACTGACGTTTTAACATAAATTATTTACTAGTACATAACATTTACTAAATTATTTGTAAGGGACTTTTGTACATACACATGCGTTTGTAATTTGTAATATAGTAGTAAGTACTTCTTAATAAAAATACCAGAATACGAGAATGACGTTAGACAGTTCATATTGGATTACCGAAACACAGATTTACTTGTACTTTCGATTGATTGCTAGTAGCATGTAAGGCACCTAAGTTGCAGATGCAGCAATTCTGTGCGAGAACAAAAGTAACATTCAAATGCATACCAAAGTAACTGTCATTTGATATCTGAAGAACAACACAACGATAAAAGTTAAGTAACTTGGCTATCATGATTGGTAATGATTATAGTATGGTATAAGATCGGAAATCGGAACCTAACGCCCCAACTTTCAACGAACATTTAAATGCAACCTAGTTTGTAAAACAATAGTAAGAAGCAATATATTAAAAAAAAATAATGAAAATGATAATAAAATAATAGGACAAAGTAAAATTAGATTGTAGCTAATTTATAGAATCTCTTCTTTGAATTACATTGCATTTTTTCCAAAATACCAAATATTTAATTCATTTGTTATCTTCACTATACTGCCCGTAACACGTATCTAACCAACTCCAAGTAAGTGTTACCATACACTGTAGGAAGCATCAAAATAAGTATTTGACCATATAAACAGAGTATTTTGTGATTAGAATAAAACCAATTTTTACCCCCGCCTCAAGTCACAACTACAAGTATTACTACAAGAACATGAATTTGATTGTTTAATATTCAAAACAACTTCAAGAGAATTAGTAGCATTTAAAAACTCATCACTTCTGATATACCTATTACCCATTTATGTAATACTAATACGTTTGGTTAACTACAATTTCTAGGCATATACCTCAAGCTCAGGTAAGATAGGAATTAATTAAGAATGATTTAATTGTACAACTAAATATTATGATTATGTTGTACTTAGCTAAAGCATGCATAAATACGAATCTTTGTTTGCAATGCACCACATCTTAAAAGTGGTTATACAAAGTGCGACCCGACATTATTATGGGAGTTTGCGAAGTTCAAATAACAGACGTTAGTATAATAAGAAAGTGATTTTGTGAATGTTCATTCAGTTGCGGATTACATCTGATACTGTGAAGACAAATTGATGTTTCGTCTTCTGTTTTTGAAGTGAAGATAATTGATGGTGACCTCCCCTTGCTGACCTCAGTTGTTATTCGTCCTTTTGAAGGGACTACTACCCTTCGTTTTTCCTTGGTCAAGCTTAGGGGCTAATTGGGGCCTGTCATTTGATGTAAAATGAACTTTTTGACTACCATTTAATACTATCGTTTAAAAGTGGTCTAGTTTATTACTATTTGTACAAATAAAATGATAAAAAATAGTAGCTTAAAGGTTTAATAACGGCATAGATTTTAATTTGCAATATTCTGTACTGCAATTGCAATTTGCAATGTATAATAGTCTCAAGAACTAAATAGACAAGCATTTAAAAATAGCACTATACTATGTATAAGTATATTATGTATGTGTCAATACTGTCGATACACCAAAATATACCATCATTATTATTATAATAATTCATAATTATCATAATATGCAAATGGGAATATAGGTAGCATATTTTAGAAGTGCAAAGCAACAGCATAAAATATAACATGTTTAACATTTAAAGAATTAAGGTTAAACTTTATTCTGTATTCTTTTGTAGATAGATTTTGAGTGTCTGTGTAATGGGAGGAGGAAGTGGAAAGAAAGGAAATGACTCGAAAAAGTCCCGAAAGCGACAACGTGAAGAGGATGATTATTATGAGGACGAATTTGACAACGATGATGACGAGTCCACTAACCAAGGTATTCTTGAGCTCGTAACGTAACATTATTTCTTACCGCATGAAAAATACATTAGTAGTAAATGGTACGGGAACCTAAACCTAATGTGCAGTATTTTCATGATGTTTAAAAAAAGAGTTAGTTCCTGGAGCTGCTAGACGTGAAGCTGAAAATCCGGATATTCTTGAAGCTCCTGAAGATGAATATGGAGCTAAAGACTATCGTGCTCAAATGATATTAAAACCTGACCATGAATCAAGACCTTTATGGGTGGTAAGTGTGCAATCCAAATTAAACTAATAAATGAAGATTCTAACTAATTTGGTTTAAAAGATACATAATGTCGTAAGCACAGGGTTCCATCAGACACAGTGGTCCACCCGTATCATTTCTTCTCTATTCTTCAGATATACTAATCATCAAATCATGCTTAAGGGTACCTAGTGTATTTTTAGAGAATTGTGGGGCCTTGTCAATTATGTACGACACGATAGGCTTACTTGCTGAAAAGAGTTAAAAGTTCTCTCAAAGTAGTAGAAATGAAAGATAGTGGTACCTTTAATCGTTTTCTAACAAAACAAGAAAGCAAAAAGTGGACACCTATGCCTAGTCACAGGACACCATGGGCCTGGTGGATCCCTGTGCCTACGACATATTTACAATGACACTAACCAAACCAAATTAATTGAAATTCACCT
The DNA here is from genome assembly GCA_034694165.1 of Tomocerus mixtus. Lineage (NCBI taxonomy): Eukaryota > Metazoa > Arthropoda > Collembola > Entomobryomorpha > Tomoceridae > Tomocerus > Tomocerus mixtus. The sequence goes on from JAQFYC010000291.1 coordinate 25,947, forward strand.
GTTTTCAGGCTCCTAATGGACACATTTTCTTGGAAGCATTTTCGCCTGTATACAAACATGCACACGATTTTCTGATAGCAATCTCTGAACCCGTTTGTCGACCAGAGCACATTCATGAAGTAAGTGAGAAATAAAATATTATTGGAAAGTTAATTTTAAAAAAATGAAAAAATGCCCATTGTTTAATGTTTATTGTTGATAATAACAGTACAAGCTAACAGCGTATTCACTGTATGCTGCTGTAAGTGTTGGCCTTCAGACAGATGATATCGTTGAATATTTAAGCCGGTTAAGCAAAACTTCTGTTCCGGACGGAATAGTACAATTTATTCGCTTATGTACCGTCTCGTATGGAAAGGTACTTCCACCCTTAAAAATAATTTTAGAGGAAATAATTTGCTGAAATGCGCTTTAACATGCTGTCTTATAATTTTCTGCCAGGTGAAACTGGTTCTGAAACAAAACCGATATTTTGTGGAATCAAGTCATCCCGACATTCTCCAAAAATTATTGAAGGACCCAGTAATCCAAGAATGTCGTCTTCGACGTTCAGAAGAAGATACTGCTTTAGAAGAAAGTAGTTTGCAGAAGCCATCAAACTCCATCATTCCAGGACTGGCTGGGCCCTCCGCTACACCACAATTTGCGGCCGACGGGTCAGAAATCAAAGACGATTCGCAGACGGTTGCAAATGGCAATGGAGCTGAAGTACCTACTGACATTACTGATTTCTACACTAAAATAGATGCCGAAGAAGAGGAAGAAGAGAAAGTTGTTTCATTTGAAGTAAATCAAGAAAAAATTGAAGTTATTCAAAAGCGCTGTATTACTGTCGAATATCCTCTACTTGCTGAATATGATTTCCGTAACGACACTCGTAATCCAGACATCAAGTAAGTATTCACGTCACGTACTAGTGATGGTATTCTAATTGATAAAATTGGAAATTACACTAAAAACTCAATTTAATGCATTGGTTATTAAAATTTACATCTTACTGCCATATAGTATTGATCTGAAACCTTCGGCTATTTTGCGGCCTTACCAAGAAAAAAGTTTGCGAAAAATGTTTGGCAATGGCAGAGCGCGTTCTGGAGTAATTGTTCTTCCTTGTGGTAAAATAATTGATCTTTTGTATTATTCTATACGTATTTAAGGTATTGTATATATTGTGATCTTGTAAACGTCACATGTGCAATATATTTTTCAATTGTAGGAGCTGGAAAAAGTTTAACTGGGGTCACTGCAGTCTGTACTGTTAGAAAGAGAGCTATTGTATTGTGTAATTCAGGAGTTTCCGTCGAACAATGGAAGTATCAATTTAAACTATGGAGTACTGGTAAATAATTAAATAATACATTACTTTTGGTATTGCAATTGTAAAACGCAATAATTCTCCATGTCATAATGTTTAACGTATTGTTAACCACAGCGGACGACGGTATCATATGTCGATTTACATCCGATGCTAAAGACAAACCAATGGGGTGTAGTATTCTAGTTACAACATATTCCATGATTACCCATACACAAAAGAGGTCATGGGAAGCTGAGCAGACAATGAAATGGCTTCAAGAACAAGAGTGGGGGATCATGCTTTTAGATGGTAAAGGATTTATGTTTGACCTGGTATATACGTGCTTTTGTTATTATTATATAATTATGAACAATCTGTGTTGTATTTAATATTATAGAAGTGCACAGCATCCCTGCAAAAATGTTTCGAAGAGTGTTAACAATGGTTCAAGCACATTGCAAATTAGGATTGACTGCAACCCTAGTAAGAGAGGACGACAAGATAGCAGATCTAAATTTCCTAATTGGTCCCAAAGTAAGTGAAATGAGCAAAAGTATAGACACAACAATTACCGTACACTATGTATTTTTACTAATTGATTGAAAATAATGTTATGAAGTTGTACGAGGCTAATTGGTTGGAACTTCAGAAGAACGGTTACATCGCCAAGGTCCAGTGTGCTGAAGTTTGGTGTTCTATGACACCAGAATTTTATCGAGAGTATTTGACTGCTAGAATTTCCAAAAAGATCGTAAGTTAGAAATATGACGACCACTTCCAGCGACTATGTTATGTTAATTTAAATATGTAGGCCAGGGCAGCATGATGGACTAATGTATTTTTTCTACAATTTTTTCATCCAGTTGCTCTGCGTAATGAATCCAACTAAATTCCGAGCGTGCCAGTTTCTCATCCGCTACCATGAAAAGCGATCTGACAAAATCATCGTCTTTTCCGATAACGTATTTTCTCTGAAACATTATGCAACCCGAATGGGAAAGCCTTTTATCTATGGTCCTACGAGCCAGCAAGAACGAATGCAGATCATTCAAAATTTCAAATACAACCCAAAAATAAATACTGTTTTTGTATCGAAAGTAGCTGACACTTCTTTTGATTTACCGGAAGCAAATGTTCTTATTCAGATTAGCTCTCACGGTGGTAGCCGACGTCAGGAAGCTCAACGTTTGGGACGTATTTTGAGGGCTAAGAAAGGTTAGTTCTGTGAACAACTGAAATTATTAATATATTTTTGAGTCTGTCAAGAAGTGGAATGTTTGCACAAAATGACTTTCTAAATGTTGATATTGTTTTGCAGGAGCACTTGCTGAAGAATATAATGCGTTCTTCTATACATTAGTGTCTCAGGACACGATGGAGATGGGATATTCACGAAAAAGGCAACGATTTTTGGTTAATCAGGGTTATTCATACAAAGTAATCACCAAATTGGCTGGTTTGGAGCAGGTACTTATAACAGTTTAATAAAATAAGATTGTTCCAGTACATCAGATTCTGAGGTTTATCGCAATTACTCTTATTAATGTGTTTTTATTCATTTTTGAACGAATGTAGGAAGATTTGTTCTACAAAACTAAAGAAGAGCAAGGCGCAGCTTTACAGCAAGTATTGGCAGCTACTGATTTGGATGGAGATGAAGAAAGGTTACCAGGTGACGGTAGACCTGGAGGGAGTCAGTATTCTAGGAAGAATGCCTCTTTGGCTTCACTTTCTGGAGCGGATGATGCCGTGTATCGAGAATACAAAAAGTCGGCCGGCTCTTCTACTTATAATAAACATCCACTCTTCAAGAAGTTTCGGATGAAGTAAATACATCATACATCTAACTCTATTTTTCGTGATCAAAAAAGGAAATAATTTTTTACTATTTAATACATTTATTCAAATAGAATCTAAGAAAATATTGTATATCCTAAATATAAATTATGCTATTCACATCAATAATTATTGTATTACTCAGAAATCCAAAAAAATAAAAATAAAAATAAAAATGGAAAAAACGACATCAAATCAATCGTGCTGTTGTTTTTATTTGTAGATTTTCATCATTGCTACTTAGGATAGGAGGAAAACACAGTTGTAAAACTGTTGAGAAAGCAATTAACTATAAATATTAGATGCAACATTCAATTAGGTAGGTCACTTAAAATGTAATATAAGAGAAATTATATTCCTGATGCTTTCACTTTAAATGTTCTATAAAAATAAATGATTCAAAAATAGGTATATACTAGACATTGAGGGCAATTTGGACTTTATGTATGTGCTTGCGATCAAAATTATTGTGCTCATCAAGGAATAGGGCAGAATAGAGATAGGATATACAGACAATACCCATATACTCCTCCATTTTCATGGCTAATGTTGCAATTATAATAACATAGTTGATATAGTACAAGTGTTGCTTTCTTGTCTAGGTACAATATATTTACAAAGAGAAAGTACATGCATTTTCTCCTATCATTTTTCAAAAATTCCATCCCTATATACCTAATACAGATGAATTAGTTCCACTGAACAAAATGAGTTGAAATGAAGAATACCTCCAGAGGAGTCTCGGTCAAGATTTGTTGTCTGTGTAACTATCTACTACTGTCGATAATTGACTTGTATTCACTGGTACACGGTAATGCAGGTGCTTCGTCACGTAAAAATATGCTTACAGATTAGTTGACATAAATCGATACAACGTCATCTTTAATTCGCCAATCTTCCAAAGCTGTCAGTCGTGGTCGTATCCTATGCTACCATTACCATGAATTCATTTCCATGAACAAATGCATATAAGGTACAAATATCAAGGCTGGCGAAAGCTTTGAGTTGTTTTGTGATGCAAAAAATAGAAAACGCAGGTGATTCAAGCAAGAGTCTTATATTAGAAAGGAGAAACTGTTGGGAATGCTTTCGATTTCCGATAATGGATGCAGCAATGACAAAAAAGATTCAAGGGCTTCTTTTATTAATGAGTAGGATTTGGGTGTGGGAGTAAATCTGCAAGTAATTACATAATATTATGGTAACTGCCACTTATTGTATCACATACATGTATAGTTAGTTAGGTAAGTATGTATAGGTAATAGGTACATACATACATTATTTTATAAAAGTATATCCATGGATAGCTTGTATTCCCTTGCATTAATACTTTTATTCGAAGCAAATTGAGGATAAGTTACTTGACCATCTTACTTATTATGACGAGACGACCTATGCTCCAGAATTGCAAAATATTCATTCATTATTCTTGACCCCAGTACCAGTACCGAGGCGAGGTAACTACCGATTACCGATACGGATTTTCTGATAGCAAATAAGTTATCCCCTGTCCTGTCTAATCCAAACGAACGTGTTAGAGGTAAGCTCTTAACAATTAATTAGTTAATGCTGCGATGCATGTGCATGTGCTACGGATTTATCATGATCTAGGTATCTATAATACTTATCTGCATGCATAGTATGGCCATGGTCAATATGATATAGCCTATAAAGTCTACTCTTTAAATAAATTGTGAGTATGTGCCCATGCAATAAGTTGCTGCATTGTCAATGCCGAATATAATTCTTAATTTATGTAATTTATCTTTTGTATCTCCATCGATCTCTGCACAGCTACAGGTGATCAGGTGACGTAATTTTTCAGCACCCCAATTTAGCTCATATAGGTAGCCATTTATTTAGGGAGATGTACCTATTAGTACAACTAGTTATTGTTATTAGTCTACATTCTACATCTAGACAATGCGTAGCATAGCATACCTAAGTGTAGCATAAATAGCTAGATAATAATATTATATAAAACATATAATTGAAATAGCGACATAAACATCATGTAGTATCTGTATATCGGTAGAGTATGATAATATAGTGTACTAATATCATAACATAACGCTCGCTCTGGCTATCTGTAATGCAAAAGTCATAAAAGGAGATTTTGAAATTAATATCATAATGCTATGTGATAAATCAGGATTAAAAATCCAATGGAATCCTTTGCTGTTACAAATCATAATTGATATTTAATACGGAAACAAAGTACCCTTAGTCGGCAGACTCACCTCGTTAGTGTCGGTACCATATTCTAATGTAAATTGTACAATGGGATTCAATAAGTAAGTATACCTAGTAACAATTTAAGTCTGAGCTACTATATATTAAGATGAATTGCGCATTGTATTGTGTTTCATGTGGAGTGAGTGGTTTCTGTGGGTTGGCTATAATAGGGTTGCTAATTTAAATGTGTAATAAATATATACCTACACTTATTAATATCAATAGCCTGATCTGATTGTCATGTCTTAACTTTCAATTGCTTCCAGTAATGATAAGTTTGATAAGTTAACGAAGAAAGCATAACATTCAACGCAAGCAGATACACATAAAAATTATAACATTATAACATGTATATACTATTATAGTAATGTGACCGGTGAAGACTATTAAGGGAAACTATTGACTATTAATTGCGTGCAATGTCATATACTTAATTTACTTATTTATCATCAACAAATATTTGATTGAGACTCCTCCATTATTGGCGAGTGAAGTATTGGATGATAAAAAGTAGGAGTTCAAGAGTTTTGACAGCAGCATAACATACATGAGACAGTATAACTTAGTAATTACCTTTACAATTTAACACGTACTATACATTTTGCTGTTTACCTATTCAGATATTGATTACTATTATGATTACCATTTGATGATTAGTGTGTGACTATGTACTCTTCTACCACACACGTAAACTATGCCCTAATTGTGTATGTATTATTGGTTGTACTTCACTATCCATGTTCATTTGCAATTTCTTTATATAAATACTTAAATATATGAAAATGTTACCCTTTTATTGTAACTAAGCACATTTACTGATATGAAATAATTATGAATATGAATTTATTTCAATTCATTTATTCAATCAAAAGTGCACTAACAATTGGATGAATTTCGACAGATTTTGCAGTTCTTTTCCTATCTATATATACTCATACCATACCTACTTACCTACCTTATCATTATCACTTTAATACACATCAGATAAGACAAGCTTAAAGAGCTATTAAGCTAAACCACCTTAGCTGCATTCTGCTCTGTGCTGTGTTGTGTGTTTTGGTTAATACTTTGATGTACACTACACGCTACGACTTACCAGACTATACGACACTATTTATGGACGGACAGATGGACTACGACAAAAACAAATGTATGCAAATTGTCTACTTTATCTATACTGCCTACTTGCCGATGTACTATGTATTGTACTACTTACTTTGTGGTATGTCGAAATAGTTTGATTGAAAGTGTCTGATGCTCATGCTCCATTAAATAATGATTTTTAGTGTCTGTGAAAGTGTGAACAAGCGAAAATACATTTGCTATAGGGATTCGTTTGCTCACTCCATTTTAGTTGGCCTTACGTGTAGGTCAATGTCGATATCGATATCGGTACTATCAAAGCAAGAAAGCAACTATCGGATCCGCGTTAGCAAATCCACCGTCTAATCGTTTTGTATGTTATCACAATCTAAATCTGATCCCTTGCGTTTTTGGGACATTATTGGAGCATCCTATCATAACACGATCCTAACCTGGGACAGGGCGATATACGGCCAAGATATACTAACTTCAACTTCATTTTGCTTCTAATTCCAGGATTTCTTCTTTTTTCTGGAACTGAGAGAAGGATTTTTGCAGGTAATACAGATTATGGATTTTTTAATTATTCTTTATTTTCCATTTTCCATTGTGAATATTTATGAGGAAACACATATTATATTCGATTTATAATTTTAGGATCGGAAGAGTTTATTAACTCCTGGAGTTGGCGTTTTTGATCTGTGCAAGAGATTAATTTTTTTACAAAATGGGTGGAAAAAGTAGCAAAACGGATGTAACTAAACCGGGGAAGGAAGGAAAAGAGAAAGATGAAAAGTAAATAGATATTCTAGATAAATGCTATGTTATAGTTTTACATATTCGCATAATCCTGTTTGAATAGCGTATACGAATGTATTGGCTTGAGTGAAATGGTTTTGATGGATTTGTATTTTTTTCAAATAAGTTAATTATTTGGTTTATGTTTATGCAGAGATGCAGGAGAAGAGACAAAGGAACCTGAGGCACCGATGCTACCCCCAGTACCGTACTTACAGTTGGTAAATAATTATTAATATTCCATATTCTTAAGATATGCTCTTTATTAATTAAAAATGTAAGTTCAATGTTCTGGATTTCTTTATGATTTTGTGTAGTTTCGTTATACAACTGGATTTGACAAATTTCTCATGTTTATTGGACTTCTTGCTGCAATCTTTGGCGGATGTTGTTTACCATTCATGATTATCTTATTTGGAGATATCACAGATTCTATGGTCGACCAAGGAAGAGATTCCGAGTTCGAATGCCCTGGTGACAATGCTACTGCTAATTCTACGACAAGGTCAGATTTGTTTGTTAAGTATCAGTAGAAGCACAGAGTATAGATGAGTGTAATACAGAAACTAAAATCTAAATACGTCTAAGCGAGCGAAAGCGATACACCTCAAAACAGCAAGAAAATGCCATTTTAGTCTTCAATAATAGTCCAACCAAATCTAAGATAAGTAGGGAAATAAAATATTAAGATTCATTGAAGGCCTTCCTACTCCCAGCAACCAGGCAGGTGCAGTAAATTACACCAATTTGCTGCAGGTTTGTAGAGCTCTAATCAATACAGTGAGATTACACAGAGATTTCTCTGTATTCTATAGTATGTCTATGTTATCTAGCATATTTAGCAATCTATTAATTATGTCCATTTCTACTTATTGGGAAATATTTCCCTATGACCTGTTCTACACTGCCTTAAGTTAAGTTACTTCCGGACATATTCATTCAGGGGCCAGGACAATTCCTTTACCAGCTACCACAAGCTAAATATTTAACTTTTATTTTGCTCTTCACGTTTACTTATCTGGATCGTTTGTGTTCGAAACTGTTTAAGGACGAGCTATTATTATTTATTAAGGCTTTAGTGAATAAATTGATTATAATATAATTTAATCATTATATAATTCATTCACTATAGACTGAGAAACTATTGTTTAAATTACCTATTTTTATTCATCGTGTACTAATATTAATTGTGTATGTACATCATAGTACTGGTATGTACGCAATTAATACTGTGTACTTACACACAAGTTACATTTGTGTACTTTGTATTATGTACCCAGATATGAATGAAGTAGGTAGTTGAGAGAGTTGAGACACGTACATTTCAAAGCTTCCAAAAGTATTTTGGCAAATTGCATACTATATGTGACCACATTAGCAATATAAAACGTTAACAATTCTGTTCCACATGCATGTAAAAAATCATTTGCATTTAGCAAATATTTGAACTAAATTCATTTGTGTACTGACACATTCTTTACACACATAGGATTTTGCTGCTGATAAAGGTTATATTTGCATGCAAATTGTAACACCTTTATTAAATTGAATTGCAAGGTAGTGGCAGTCCTGCTGGCAGTACCAGTATCAGACTCTGTCAGGTTCAGGGGCAAAGAGATATACCTAATAAAATTGTATACCCTGTCTAGGTATATTATGTTATGTAAATGTGTCTTGTCTACCATTCATTAATCTTGCGAGCATGCAAGTTTTGCAGTAGGTGGTCTCACGTTTTGTCATCCTGCTTGCTGGCGTAGTAAGTTTGCTGTACGTATTGATCTTACAGAGCAACTTAATCATTACATAAAAGTATTTGATTGATCTCAGTCAATATTACTAATAATTCTACATAGGGTACAACACCTAGTAGTCTATAAATTCTCTTATCTGCCCCTTAATTAATATTGACTTGCGTTGCAGTTTTTAGTGCAGGTTATTGTATTGTAGTATGCGGTCACGCCGATTTACTCATTCATTATGGATATACCTGTCGGAAAGCTTTGAAGAATGAAAAGAAGAGCATTATTGAGTTTTTATCGTATCATTTTGTCATCTATGAAACTATAGAGTTCAATACTTACATTACATGTCGCATCAGAGTTATGTAAATCAGAGGAGCTAGGTAATATGAAATATGTGTCTGTATTGGGTTATCTTTATTTGTCCATGTATTGTACCAGTGGAACATAATCGTAAGCATTTACGTATGGTATCGTATCGTAACTCGTGAGCATATGTCGTAACTTTTATACATTAAAGGTAATCCCCGATTTAAATTGGTGCAAATCATTTCATTTTGTTTTTTGCAGTTTGTTACTATGCTTAGTATTCTTCAGCGAATTATCTTTTGTACGACACAGCTTAGCTGACTACCACAATTATAAGTGGCGATGGTGGTTGCCTAATCAGACAATACCCAGCAAAATTAGAGTACCATTATCGTACGTAGACAACGTAGGTATGTAATTTCACAATAAAGCTTATAAGTAACAGGAATACTTTACAAACACATCATGATTTCTATATTTCATGTTAATAATAGCACTATAGCATTAATATAAATACGAGTATACAGATACGAGTCCAGTAGTGTATACTGTAAAAAAAGGAAACTAGGCAAAAGGAATATATTATTGATCTAATTCGTGGATTTGGAATGGACTGTTTATGATGCACAATATATTTGCATACAACTCTGTTTTGCAACTTGCTTCAGTAATTGAACAGTCCACAGACTTGTGACTTATTTTTTGCAAAACTTAAAGTGTAACTGATTACGGTGGCTATAACTTTTCCTCCTAATAGTAAATCGAGAAAACTTTATCAACCTTAAAATCAAAATGACAATGAAACAACTAAGCTTTATTTAATCTTACTTTGTGACAATAAAACAAACTATTAATGGCTCGGATTTTAGTATTTCATATGTTATTATGCCATGTGAGAATGGGGATGGGGTGTGATATAGAACTAGAACAAAACATGTGGATCCAACACTGAACGCTCATGATTTACGTAGCTCCGGAATTTCCCATGATTTTTGATGTCATTGCATATCTAACCAGTTGTTCGCTGAACAATGATAAGTTACAATTATTTCTTATGCAATGACACTACATTTATATTTATTAGCGGATTACCTAGTAATGTAGACTTAGGAAAATTCGAAAATACCTAGTTAATAAGAATTATGAAGCTAAACTTTACTTTCGCTTCTTTTTAGCTTGCCTAATCCGGATGACTTTATCGAGACTCTTCGCGATTTCACTTTGTACATGTGTGGGATTGCAGTAGCGAATTTAATCTTGGCCTATTTATTCGTTACAACATTCAATATTATTTCAGAAAACATAGTAAGTGTATATTTTTTGCTGAAATATTATGAATTTCATGAAGTTTGTAAATAATTTGTTAATTTTTTTTTCTTCTCCTATGTAGGTTTACCGATTACGTCGCAAGTATTTACAAGCCCTATTAAGACAGGATGTCTCATGGTATGATACTGTTCAGGACAAAAACTTTGTATCTCGTATTGCTGAGTAAGTGTGCAGCTAAAATTGTACATTCCTTACAGTTAGTTATAAAATATTTAGTTATTGTAAAACAAGTTTAACTCATTTTGCAATATAGAGATTTAGTGAAAGTTCAAGACGCAACGGGAGAGAAAGTCGGCTTATGCGTTTTCTTCATGTTTGTTACGTTTGTGTCCTTAGGAGTTGCATTTTACTTCGGATGGAAGGTAAATAATTTTTTAGTGTGAACCAGATTAAGGAAATTATAGTAAGTAGGTAGGTATTTAATTGGTACTGTATTTGTATGCAGTTGACACTGGTGGTCCTGTCTTCAGCTCCCGTATTAGCCATTGCCACAGGAATAGTGGCCGGAATTCAATCTAAAATGGCTGCAGTTGAGCAAAAGGCATATGCAAGTGCTGGAAATGTTGCTGAAGAAGCAATCACAAATATCAGAACAGTTACAGCATTCAGTGGATCAGAAAAGGAAATACAGCGTTACGAAAAAGGACTTGTCTTTGCTAAAGCCGCCGCAAAGAAACGAGGAGCCATTTCAGCTTTTGGGGCAGGTTTAATGTGGCTGATTATATATTCCAGTTACTCTCTAGCCTTTTGGTATGGAACAACATTGATCTTAGATGGATACGATCAAATATGCGCCAACGAGAAACCCGAATACGGGCCTAAAGAATTATTAGTGGTAACAATTCCGTATTTCTGCCAAATTCTCCGAAGATTATTTCAGTTCTATGCTTGTGAAATAAATAATGCAACTGAATCATATATAATTAATAATACCTAATTGTTTCTGGCAGGTATTTTTCTGTGTGTTGATGGGAGCCTTTAATATTGGCCAGTCTGCGTCATATTTTGAAGCGTTTGCGGTAGGAAAAGGAGCAGCGGCCGTTATTTATTCAGTATTAGACAGGTGTGAAAATATTTAACAGAATATGGACATGATATGAACTCTGACTACTAATGGTTCTTTAGAAACTTTTTAAGTATGCCTATTTTACATACTGTACATACATCGATGAATAATGATTTTTTTCATTGTATAGAATTCCAGAAATAGATAGTTTCTCAGAGAGAGGAAAGAAACCTGAAACTAAATCAAAAGGTCGAATAACATTCCAGAATATAAATTTCAGTTACCCTTCTCGAACTGAAGTTCAAATCTTGAAAAATTTCTCGCTTTCGGTTGAACCAGGACAAACAGTTGCATTGGTAAGAAATCTCTTTTACCCCGTCATTTGTGTATTCAATTAAGATCAAGATATATGGATTACTAATTCTATTAATGTGACATTCTGCATTCATTTTGTATCTGAAGGTTGGACATTCTGGTTGTGGGAAATCGACAACACTTCAGTTATTACAGCGATTCTACGATCCCATGGATGGAAAAGTAATTGCATGCAATTAATTGCAATCTCATTACTGCTGCACTTTTTATTTCGTCTATGTACTGAATTATGCTAAAGTATTGCATCCCGTTATGTTTCAGATTTGCGTTGATGGAGACGATATCAAAGATTTGCATATTGGATGGCTGCGCTCTCAAATAGGAATTGTAAGCCAAGAGCCTGTGCTTTTTAACACAACTATTCGTGAAAACATTCAATATGGGAGAGATGATGTCACGAAAGAAGAGATGGAACAAGCATGCCGTCAATCAAATGCCCACACTTTCATTTCGAAACTTCCTAAAGTAATATTTTCCCAATTATCATTCTATATGTATTGTGTTTCAAAGAACTTTGTTACTTATACGAAGAATTTGACTTTTTTCAGGGCTACGAAACTGTGGTTGGTGACAGAGGTAACACTTGATCTTAAAACACTTCTCTGAGTTCATTAAGACTGACTTGACTGACACGATAAACCAAGACTATAATTATTATTTTGGTTACATTTAGGGGCTCAGCTTTCTGGAGGCCAAAAACAACGTATTGCAATAGCCCGTGCTTTGGTCCGAAATCCATCTATTTTACTCTTGGACGAAGCCACTTCTGCATTGGACACCCAAAGTGAATCAGTTGTACAGGCTGCCTTGGACAGAGCTAGAAAAGGAAGAACTACACTGATCGTTGCACATAGACTCTCAACTATCAGAGCTGCTGATTTGGTCGTATCCATTAAAGATGGAATGGTAGATTGAAAATAAACGATTGCATAAAATGTTTCTTTCAGGAAATACTAAATGTATATATTATTTACACATAGGTTGTGGAAAAGGGAACTCATCATGAATTATTGAAACAAAAAGGTCTTTACTATCAGCTAGTGCTAGCACAAATGCAGGGAAGAAATGAAGAGCTCTTAGATGAAGAACAAGAAATTATTGAAGAAGATGGAAAATCAGTGCACAGAGGTTCTTACGACCTTACCCGAAAAAGCATTCCTTTTGAAGAAGATATTGCTTATATTCCACCTGTTACGGAAGACTCTTTGTCGGTATTTGCTCTTTTATAAATTTCCTCATAATAAAGCGTAAATACTTTACGAGTGCAGTAAGCAATCAATTTTAATATGCAGGAAGAAGAGTTGGCTAAACAAGCCCCAGTGTCTCGTCTCATAAAAATGAACAAACCAGAATGGGTTCAAATGGCCATCGGAACAACTATGGCCATAATCCAAGGATGTATGTTGCCATTATATGCTATAATTTTTGGAGAGTTCTTAGGTAAACCTGCTGTTTTTTAATAATTGGTATATGCATATATTTTATATAATTTCCTCTAATCATTATATGAGAATATTACAAACTAGTATCTGAATAGTCTGTAATAAGATTCAAAACTTAGTATACATTATTTTGTGTTTTTAGGTGTTTTAAGTGAAACAGACAAAACGAAAGCTCAGGATACTGCAAATACATTAGCATTAGCTTTTCTGGGAATCGGTAAGAAAATATCAGTATCACGTGTAACTGGTGTAACTAGTTTTTTAAAGCTATATTTCATAGAAATGTGTAATTAATTTTATCTCTGCCTGTGGGAAGTAAAAAGCTTGGAAATAGCAATTTGTGGATCTTCCTGACTCACAATTCAATAGTTAAAAATAAAAATTGCTTTAGTTTCTGTATTTTTTGTTTAGGAATCGGAGCAGGTGTATCAATGTTTTTGCAGCTATACATGTTTACGTTAGCTGGAGAAGCCCTTACAATGCGTTTGAGAAAACTGACATTTGCTACTATGTTGAAGCAAGAATTGGGTAAGTGATTGTTGTATAAAACGGATAAAAAAAAATATATTTAATGTGGAAATTGTCAAACAATATTTTTCTTATCTATGTGATACAGGATGGTATGACGATCCCAGCAACAGTATTGGTGCACTCTGTGCTAGGTTAAGTACTGACGCTGCAAGTGTTCAAGGGGTATGGCCCATTTTTTATTTTTATTTTTATTCGTCAAAAATAATAAGAGTTATTTTGTGTTAGGGATTCTTTTTTAAATGGATAGATTGTATTCATATGAGTTAGATGCTATTTAGTCAGAGTCCGTTTTATATTACACTGCCATATAATGGACTGAACGTTCAAATATTAATCCTTTTGTTCATAACTTTTTTTTGCAATTTTGTATAGGCTACCGGTAGTCGAATTGGCACTGTTGTTCAATCAATTTCTACTATACTTCTGGGAATCATTTTAGCAATGTACTACGAACCTAGGTTAGGCGCTGTGGCGCTGGTGTTTACCCCTTTGGTCGTCTTTGCTTCATATTTCCAAGGACTTCTCATGACAGGTCAAAATATTGGAGCGAAGAAAGCTATTGAAGAAGCTAGTAGCATTGCTGTGCAGTCGGTTGGAAATATAAGGACCGTAGCCAGTTTGACGAAAGAGCGAGCCTTTGTTAAGATGTACAATGACGCTTTGGTGGAATCCCACAAGTATGCCTCTTTTCATTAGCAGATTATTAAGAACCTTACATTGACCGCATATGTGTTAACGCTTTATGTCAATGAAATTTACAGGAAGACATTGAAGATGGCTCATCTCCGTGGATTTATTTTTGGATTCGCTCAAGCAGTCCCTTTTCTTGCCTATGCTGTTGTAATGTACTATGGCGCTGTCCTAATGGATCAAGATGCTGTTCCTTATGAAGATGTTTTTAAGTGAGCTATTTTACTCTGAAATGCCACTACATTTTATATTTAGCTATACAAAATGAAAAAAGTTTTTTGTGATACTAACTATTGTGAAAATTATTTTAGAGTGGGAGAAGCATTGATTTTTGGAACTATGATGATTGGGTAAGTTCAGTTGAGATTTAGAACTGAAGCATTAAAGTGAGATTTGCAGTTTAAAAATATAAAATCTTATTTAAGTAATTTTCTTTTACTTTATTGTAACTTTCAGACAAGCAATGGCTTTTGCTCCAAATTATCACACTGCAAAAGTTTCAGGCGCAAGAATTCTTCGCCTTTTGGATAGGCGCCCTGCTATTGAAAACTCTGCGGGAGTTGGTCTCCAAATTGTGAGTTAGAGTGTTTACTTAACTATATAGCATACAAGATCCAGATGATATGAGATTTACAACCATACTATATGTAGTATACACAATATTACACAATATAAATAATATATTATTAATATTTACTAATTCAGAGAAACGCTCAAGGCTCAGTCAATTTCAAAGATGTTGCATTTAGCTACCCAACAAGACCTACCGCTAGAATTCTACGAGCTCTTTCTATGGGAGTGGAGCCTAATAAAAGTATCGCCTTGGTAGGACCTAGTGGTTGTGGAAAATCAACTTGTATCCAACTAATCCTAAGATTCTACGATCCAATTAAAGGGACTGTGGTTAGTTTACTTTTTTAAGAAAGTATTTTAAATCAATTTCCATAAAGATATATTTCTGAAAACTACGTTTGCATATGTAGAGACTCGATGGACAAGATGTGGCCGGCTTAAATGTAGAATCACTGAGATCTCAAATGGCAATTGTGGCGCAAGAACCTGCTTTATTCGATCGGACTTTGGCTGAAAACATTGCTTACGGAGATAATGGTCGGATTATTCCCATGGATGATATTATTAATGCTGCCAAAATGGCTAATATTCACAGTTTCATTGCGTCGCTTCCAGCAGTAAGTGTCACTCCACAAGCATCTGTATATTACAAGTACCTACATTATTATGGGACACACGTTTTGATTACGAAATTTTTATTTTTTAATAGGGTTATGAAACTAAAGTTGGCCAACTTGGCTCTCAACTTAGTGGTGGGCAGAAACAAAGGGTAGCAATTGCTAGGGCCTTAGTTCGTAACCCAAAAGTTTTGTTGTTGGACGAAGCTACGTCTGCTTTGGATACAGAGTCCGAACAGGTTGTCCAAGCCGCTTTAGATGCTGCCAGTTCAGGAAGGACGTCAATAACTATTGCTCATCGACTCTCTTCCATTCAAAATGTGGATAAAATTATAGTAATCAATAACGGAGAATTAGAAGAGGAGGGCACACACGCCCAATTATTAGAAAAGCAAGGACTTTATCACCGACTCTGGAATATGCAAGGTCAAAATTCTAACAACTCGGGAAATAATTAACGTGGCCATTATCATTTAGCTAACGTGTGTAATTTTGTCTAAAGTTTAGTTATTTCATATTTTAGTTTAGTATACTTATTTTGTTTTTCAACTACACTCTGCACTAAACAGCTATGGAGTTCCTGAAAATGATTTTGTGAGATCCCAATATTAAATTAGTGTAGGTAGTTGTATTAGTTATCTCGACGAATGAATTGTTAACAGAAGACATATGACAACTATAATGAATTTCGGGCTTAGTGTCCGTAAATAGTAATGTACCTGGTTTATATGTAAATTACGACTGTGACTGTATGAATTAGTAGTACCTCAACTCAAGCTGATACATGCGCTTATGCCAGAACGTCTTATTTATAAGATGAAAATAAATTGTATGACGAAATGAATTTACTCTCGAAATATGTATAGGTACATGCACAAATTAATTATCTGAGAAATAAAATGTGTCGTTATTACCAACTATACTTATGTAACATGCTGATGACATCCTGATTTTAAATATTACTTAAAATATATTGATACCATTGGCAGCATCTATGCAAGTAAAAATGAAAAAACACACTGGTGGGTGATACTGAATTAATTGTCAAAATGGTCAGGTCGCATCACGCAGTCCGTCCATCTACTAAGCTTGACTGTAATTTTAACTCATAATATGCTGAGTAAAATAAGCATGCTCATAGATAAAACATTATTGCACAATTTAGATATTTTATCTTTTTAATTGCACCATAGTATACCTAGCTTTAGTAAAAACGATTTGTCTGGGCAAAAAACTAAATTACATAAGTACTCCTTAGATCGTACACTTAAAACAAACTTTTATTTTCTGCCAAGCGGCCAAGCAATTTTACGTAAGCAGAAGTGTAAACATTTGCTCCTTTATTGGCGATTTTGTAGTATTTTTTACTCTCGCCAGCTTTATTTATAGAGCTTCGCATTGGTCTCATTGTCAGCAATTTGGAGGGCACCTACTTCTCAAGTGTTGCATTAATTACAAACTTGACATAATTCAGCTGTCTTACCTGAAAGGTACTGATATTTAGATACTCACATGTCATAAATGTATCCATTTGACTATACCAGAAATTCGTGAGAATTGTTAACATGAACACGACCCGTAGCCACTACCTCCCTATGTGCTACATTATTAAATTGTCAATATTTGGGGAGATTCTAAGAGAGAGGGTACTTAGCAGAAAATAGTTTTGTAAGCTGTATACAATTGCAGTACGCAATTGACAACGGCTTATATTTAATGGCACCATAAAAAACTCACTTTGCCAACTTTTTGACTTACTTTACCAAAACTATATTCATTATACCAAAACAATATCCAAAAGCCATAAGAATACGAATCGCCCATAAAAATACTTATTTACCATAACCTTTGGTGAAATACCATAAAAACTATGTTAATGTACAAATAGTCAATACATTAATAATTGTTTAAATAACTAATTATTTGTATCGGGTTGATATCTCTTTGATGCACCTTGATAGACTACATAATAATATATTTCCTACGCATCGCCTTTATGTGTGCATTCTTCTTTGTATTATGTAACTAAGCTATGGACATTATTGTATTTTATCAAGAGCCATAAAAAGTGTTTTGTGTGTGTATAGGTGTAGTACATATATAAGAATAAGTACATACTAACCATACTAACCTTCTATACTACTAAAACAACAATAATATTATTATGGAATTTTTATCCTGTAAAAACTGTTTAGGTACTTGTACTACATAGGTATTATAACATTATAAGGTAGCTAGATAGTAGGTATCCATACCTATTATTTAAGTCATCGCATAGAAGGTAAGCTAATACAGCTAAAAGTTGCTGGATGTGTGGATACTGTATTATACATTACTTGGTATTAGTGTGCTAAGTAGCATTACATACTGTCGTATTGTATAGCAAGAAATACCAAATTCCCTGAAGAAATGCAACCTTCAACTTTATTTCAAGGCTAGCTATGCTATGGTTTCTTTTGCATTTTGTTGCACTCAACAACTTCACTCATTTTCACTGTCTATATCTATTCCACACATTTGCCATGTTAAATATGCTAACGAACAATATGTCATTATTTATGAAAGTCATACATTAGGCTTATGTATTTTGTTGTTAACTGACGTACCTTCAAAGCTGCGAATATTTCCCAAGCTCTTGTGTTTTTAGCTCTGTTTAGCTAGTTTAGTGTTAGTGTTATACGAAATTATTGTATTTAGTAATTTGTCGTTTTTATGTAAAGTGTACCTACTTGCGTACCTATACTATATTCTTTCATGCATACAAGCGCTTGTTTCATTACACTTGTTTTCATCCTTACCTTCGCTGCTGTAAACTTTGTAAATGCTACCGTCTCTTAAACCTAGTTTATTTCACCTGTTGCTGCTGCTCATTCCGTTTACAAACATTATTTAGAGCATAAGCTTTAGATAAGGTGCACACAGAAAAGACTTCAGGCATTTAAAATTATGACAACTGAAGGGGACGGGAAGGGAGCCGGGGCTGCCATCGTTAGATTGGGTCATATGGTCAATAATACATCTACAGCCTTGAAATGGAATTTTATTGAATTTGTTACATCACATAAACCGTTTGGTCCTGAAAGTAAGGAATAACTTAATTTACATAATCATTTGAAATAGTTCATTACAGATACATGTCCCATTTCTCAACTATTATTATGTAAGCATATTAATAAGTTTTCATAAGAGTTGTAGAAATTTTTAAAAGAATACTCCGATTTTGTGCTCAGAGATACCAAAAAGAAGTGGAGATGTTGCAGTTATTACTGGAGGTGCTCGGGGTATCGGGGCCGATGTCGTCAAAAAGTTGCTTCAGGCTGATATGCAAGTATTCATCGGTATGAAGCTTCACAGATGAGTACTCTATTATTATAAAATACTTTGGCAAATAATTTACGTGAAATCTTGTATGTAATTTTAGGTTGTAGGAATATTGAGAACGGCAATTCGTTGATAAAGAAGCTCCGTGATAATGGGGTTATTAGTGGCCAAGCTGAGTGCATCCCTTTAGATTTAACAACTTTAGGTAAACAACTATATTATGCAACAAAACCTGTCTAAACTTAATTACCTTATTAACTTATTATGTAGCAGTATTTACACATAATTGCTATTAAAGCAATATAAGACACGCCCAGTCCAGTTAAAATGCTTACGGGAATGTGAATAATACTAATATATAGGTCATCTTATTTTTAAATCTAGAATCTGTAAGAAAGTTTGCAAAAGCTGTGCTGGATAAAAATCTGCCGATACATCTTCTCATAAATAATGGTAAACATAAATACTTTATACAACCAGAAATTAAAAATGTATCTCTGTAGTAGATATTTGAGGGGACCGATTTTCAGGAGTATGTCATAAACTGTCCCATGTCTCATTACTATTTTGTTCCATTTCCCATGAATATAGCCGGAATTATGTGGGTACCATTTGAGTTAACACCTGATGGGCTTGAGTCCCAATTCCATGTGAATTACCTCAGCCATTTCTTGTTAACCAATCTTCTTTTACCTCGCTTGGCAAATTCAGGACGAGAAGGTATTCCTAGCAGAATTATAAATGTTACTTCAATCGCTCAGTATGGTGGAAATATCCAGTTTGACAATTTGCAGATGAAGTAAGTAAACTGTCATGGACGAGCCTGTCTTTCTCGCATTTCAGATAGTATCTTCAATTTGCATATATGCCCAATTTCTAAACACAACTCAAATTGATTAATAACAGGAAAAATTACTCGATGGCCCGAGCTTATCAGAACTCTAAGTTGATGCAAGTTCTTTCGACCAATTATCTGAACGAAAAGTTTCGGAGCAACAATGTTAAAGTGGCCGTGTTTGCCGTTCATCCTGGAATAATTGAATCCGATTTGTATAATGTAGTTTTCGGATTTTCAATGTTCCGAGGATTATTCAGAAGGCTATGGAAGGTATGGACAAAATATTATTTTTGAAAAGTATAAGGCACAGTAATCGCATACACAAATGATCACAGGCATATTCGTTTTTAAATCAGTTTTTTGCTTTATCTCAGAGTCCTAATGAAGGAGCAGATGGAATTGCGTATGCAGCGCTGTCAACAGAGTTGAATGACAAAGGTGGCCTTCTGTTAGGAAACAGTCAAGAAATGCCTCAAGCTGCACAAGCCTTGAATACTGGAACTCAACAACAACTTTGGGATGTTTCATGCGAATTGGTTGGAATTAACAAGAGCCAGTTAAATACATACTTAATGACAGACTTCAAGCAGTAAATAATGACAATGGCAGTTCCACTTCTTGTTACATGCTAATACATTCATTCATTACAGTATTTTGCAAAATGGTCTGTCTGTTTTGCACAACAACCTATTTGAGAAATCTTATTTTTAATATCTTAATGTTTTCTGGGAATTTTAAGTAGTTTGGTGCGTTGACCGTATCGATATTAAATTAAATACAAATGAATACAAATGAATACAAAGTTATAGTACTTACTTAATGATACAACGCAAGATAATTATATAATATTACTTTCTTGTACGTTCAATAGATATGTTAGCTTAAATGATATTATTTTCTTTCCATTATTCGCTAAACAAAATGCAAATGTGGGGAAAAAAGAACTATAAAGAATTCCGATGGAATACCTACCTTACTACAATAGTAAGTCCCAATTGTTAAAGGAGAACACAATCCGAAACTTAAAATTTCTGTTTAATCGAACGTGGAAGAAAATTAAGAGAAGGCTTGGGATATTGTGCAATATTTTCATGTATATCAATAATGATGGGTATCTGTACCCGTAAGGTTTACTGGGTTTTGGTTTTTAATGAACAATTTTTAATAAATTATTGGTTGGATAAAAAAGTATCTACCTTTGTACCCACCTTATTTTTGTGCATTATACATACCTAAACATAAACTAACGAAATTGCTGGGGAAAATATTAGCCATGGAATACTTATCATATACCTTATTGTGTAGTGGATATATAAATAAAATATTTTGTAACACACAAATGAATAACTTGTACATAATAGTAATACATTTATTGAAACAGCTATAATATTGAAATACTTACGAGAATGAAATACGTAACAGAATAACAATGAGCTATAATAATATGTTAACCTAGAAACTTATAGCATATACGACTTTCCGATCGTTAATTCTACTGCGATCTACATATTTTGTAGGACTATTTTAAATATATATTAAACTTCCGACGTTTGGTTTGTTCATTCAATATCTTTGACTAATTTAATTAACAATAGGGTATTTTAACTTTTAACGACACCACCGAGTGGAATGAAGATAACAAGAACAATGTAGACAATGCGCGCGAAGGGACTGTTGTGTTAAGGAATATGGTAATCAAATAAGACAGAACTCCTGTAATTAATCGTATTGTGTATCATTAATACATTGCGATAAAGCTAGCTATGGATGCGGATGACTAATTTGATAATATTTTAATAACAATTAGTAGACTTGTTTGTGTCACGAGTAAATATAATACTCTATAAATATTTACAATTTAGTTATCACGCTAACATTAACTACAGCTAAATAGTATTTTAGGTTTTTGTTACATAATATATGAATACCACTAACAACAATTACATAGTGTATTAAACGGGAGCACAACAGTCTTATATTATTAGTTCACACAAATAGCCAAGTTATAACGACGTAACTCTAACTCTTCATATAATTTAAATGTTTGAACGTTCCATTTTCTACCATGCTTCTAATCGTCAGTCCTAAATATGGTCGTTTTTGAAAAGGAACAAAAAATTAGTAACATTGTCGTAATCCAATTGGTACATGAAGCTCTCTTAATAATTTAGTTCTATGCCACGTCCACCATTCTATGTACTATGTAAAGACGAAACAATATTTCATTAGCTGCACGTTTGTCAGGCAAAGCAGAAATATAAAGGCGAACTAGGTAATAACATTCCATCTTATGTTGTAGTTATATTTCATACTTTTTATCAAGCTACCTAAAACTTTCTATTGTAATTCAAGTACACTTTTATTGCAGGCGGTAATGGCAATGCCTGGATTTTCTCACGCATTTTAATGGAATATGTGTTAGGCACCCTGGTGCCTCTACCAGAAACATTTTCTCCTTCAAGATGATCCTCCTCCGAGTCTGAAATATCTTTTTCGCATTCGCCGTTGGAAGTACCACAACCCGGCATGAAATTATCATCGTCATGCCCACTGGTGCGTGATGGGCGATTCCTCTCAACCATCGGTTCAGTATCATATCCGTCAAGGTTGAGATCAAAATCGTCATCAGAAGATGACGAAGAAAGTAACATGTCCTCAGGATACTGATCGTCATGATCATGATTAGGCCCACTAGAATTTCCTCGTCTGCGAGAATCCAAAACTGATGGTATGCCAGATAAGTCAAGTCCATTTGAGGTCACATTTACCGTTTTTGAATATTGTCGCCGCCAGGATGATCGATTATTTTGCTGAGCTCGGTACATGTTGAGAAAATCGGAATTTCGATCTCTTCCTTCACATCCCGATCCACCTTGACTAGCAGCTGGTCGAGCTGGTCTAATTTTTGGTAAACAATCCGGCGGTACTTCATTACTAATCTGTGAGGAGCGACTACTGGTTGCTACTGCACAGCTAGAATCAGCGGGATTTGTCATTTCCTTGTCACAAGATTCTTTGCTATGCCCATTCTCTTGATTATTTTCTCCAGTAGTAGGTTCAGTCGTCATTCTGTTATCGTCAACGGTTCCTTCATTACTAACTTGAAGGTCAATGTCGTTCAATGGGGGCATATCTGAGAAATCAACATCATCTTCCGAATCTGTACTTTCCTCCATTTCTTGATCACTACTTCTACGGGCAGCAGAATCCCCAGCATTTCCATCTGATGTCCTTTCTTCGTTGGAATTCCGACGATTCCGGTTACGGGAATTTCGCCCCATTGAATAAGCAATAGCCACAAACCCATTCTGGTCGCCATCTGGGTCTCCCCTATTATTCAGAACGAAATACATATCTTGAAATTTCTTATAATGCTAAATAATGGAAAAAATCTCCCCTAACGAAATCACGACGTTACTGGTAGTGGGGTGTCATAAAATAGAATTCTGTGTTTGGGGGTGGGCTACCGAAACTGCTTCGTTATGTCGGTTCGGTACTACAATGTGGTCTTCGCTGCGAAATATAGAGGTGAATAGATTTTTTACCCAGAACGACGACGCTGAACCACGAGTAATCGACTAGCCCTTCTGCGTTCCTGCCGCTTACGTCGGCGTCTTCTACGTCCTGCTTCACTTTTTCGTACTTCAGGCAGTGCAATAGCTTTACGAAGTAAGCTACGAATTTCAGAACGACATAAATCTCCCAAAGACATCGGATTTAGTTCAGCTAAGAAAACAAAGCATATCAATTTTATTGATGTATTAGAGTAGGACAGGGCCACATAAATAACGATTACCACTAGCTTTGACGGCAGGACTGCGTCCCTTTTAGGTTCACGAAAATGTCATTACATACCAGATGTAAATTAAAAATATATAATATAAATACGACTATTAACAGTGAAGACAATAAAGAGATAGAGAGGAGCATTTCCTATTAACAATAAATTATAGGTGTAATGTCGATGTTTTTTGCGGCGGTTGCTAGTTTCATAACTACGTTACTTATTTTAGCGTTAGCTTAACTAGTTATGGATACAACTATCAAGGACGCAATCTTGAAAACAAGTTTCTTTAGAATTGTAATTAATCTACTTACGTAGAGATACTGGTTTTGAGACTTGCTTAGGAACTACCAGACTAGCAAAAGACACAGGTAGCAGAGTTTTCATTTCAATTCGAGAATCCGAAATTCTTGTGATATGGACCAAAGAGTCATTAATGGGCACAATGCATACACCTCCAATCTACGCAAAAATAAAAATGAATGGTAATGCGCGTTGACATTTATTTAATCATTCCAAGTGATATGTTCATTAAATACTATTAGATGTACCTTAAGCAGGTCGATTATTATTTGAACTGATGGTTCAGGGCAAGCAGCACCGCAATATATTCTATCGTATCGTTTGGGACACGATGTAATTTCCAGACAATTCCCAACAACAAATTCTGGCTCACAAAAGTCAAACATGTCTATAGCCGAGGAAGTTATCAAAAATTCGTCTAATTTCATCCTGAAAAACAAAGGTAGCATAATTGCAGATACGTAAATGTGAATGAACAAGTGCAATTTAACATTCATTTTAGTTTACGACTACTGTCTACTGTGATTAATATTTACTTTTAAGTTTAAGTAAGGGGTTTCATTCATGAAATACCTGGCATAGTCTACTACATCTTCGTATAATTCTATCCCGTGGTTAACTCCTTTTCTTCCAAGAATTAAACCCACCATAGTAGAGAGATATCCTGTTCCAGAACCGACATTTAGAAAGCTCATCCCCTCTTCAATATGAATGTTTTCCATTACTTCAGAATAAATACATGGAGCTGAAAGATGTAAATTTCCGTCCTTCCAAGCCAAATCTTTGTAAGCATTTTGTTTATAGGGATTTGTATAATAGAAGGCTCTATCCACACCTCTAAACACTCGCTCCACTAAAGCACTCTAAGGGAAACAATATAACACAAATTAGTACAGTTAACGTTTGGAAAATTAAAATGTCGAGTATATTATATGATCTGATACTGAAATTTTTGAAAATAAAGAATCCACAAATGTAGTTAGCACACATGTTACCAATAACTAAATCACTACCTCGAAGTATAACTAATTCCAGCCAAGTCGTAATTAATTAAACATTTTTATTAGTATTATTAACCTTAATGTAGTCTGAATCCAGAAGGTTGTCAATCAAATCGTCGTTACTTTCTCCAGAACTTACAGCTCCACCCATTTCTAGGCTTTTTCTAAGCTGTAAAACAAACAAAAGATTTACACATTACATAAAATGGTTTGGAAATGGATAAGTACTCCTGAATATTTCGTTTACCTTAGCTCAGGTTTACAAATTACAATACTGACGACCCTATCCCCAAAATTTCCATACAATACCGCACCCCCCCCCCTAATGCCTAATGTATCTTGATAAGCTATAGTCTCCAAGCTAGAGTAGAGTCTAGACCTAGAGTGTAGGTATCTCACCTTTAATTACTTTCTGTCTTAAATATTTGCTTCTTATTGTTAGAGTTAAGAGTTGGTGGCTTAAAACCAGGGCTGAGTATTTATGTAAAAAAGCATTTTGTACATATAATGTTCGTAAATATTTCGAGCGAAAAAACTTATTTTGTCAATATATAACAGAATTTCGTTATTCCAAAAGAATAAGACTTAATTAATTGTCTATATATTTTTAATGCCATATTCTACCCAAAAATTTGTAATGCAATCTTCAGAAAGCGCTGCCGAATATTTATGTTTACGATCAACTATATTATAAATAGAATTTGAACGAAAAATATAAAAACATTTCATAAATACTTTGCCGTTTTCCCCACATATTTTCAAATACATGTTTTGGACTTCTCAAAACATAAATATCTCAGCCCTGCTTAAAACTTTACTGCTTAAGGGTACTGTCGGCTGTGCCGATGCGTAGGTAGTGAAATCGAAATCAATCACAATTAAGTTTTTAAGTGATAAAAGTTGTCTTTGAGTATTGCTGATTGCGTGTTATTATGAGGGACTGGCTCTTCACATTATCACATTTTTAAAATGCAAATGATGCCGAGATGACAGAAAGCGGAAGGCTATGACTAAAGATACAGTTGTACAGAGTATAAATTCCAACATCCAAAGCTTAATCAAGATCTGAGATGCTGAGAGATCCATCAGCTGATGAATTTGCAATATAGAAATTACAATTGACAATAAATCAAACCTTTTGCAACAATCGTGAGTAAATTACGATATTTTCGTTTCGCCGTACTTCTCTAAGATGACAGTTAATTTCACAAGTATGGAGAACGGAGGTATTCAGTATTCACTTGTTAACTTCACTCACTAATTCGACAAATGTAATCACTAACTATTAACAATAATAAGAGAAGCCTAAATGAAAGAAGAAAACAAATCAAATAGTATCTATAACTAATCCAACTTCAAAATCAAAGCCATAAAGTATCATACTTCTATTGTTTGTAGTTGCCATTTAACATTTATACCCCTTTGTAGCACACAATTATCTGCAGTTATTTAGTACTATTAAATGCTATTACGTATTTACTTTAAACCTTATGTGTGTAGTCTGTCTAGTCTGTAGTGTATAATGTGTATGCTAAAAAACTAGCTTTTAGCTTCCAGCAGCTCACGATGAAATTAGCCTTTGCACAGCAGATCGTATAACGTAAGTAAGTACCCGAAAGTCGAAAATGACGTAGCCATAGCCAGTAGTAGCCACTCGACTCTAGCTACCAAAAAGCTATTCCGCTTGTACAAATTGATGATAACTAAACCAACTTTTATCCTAGCCTGATAACATTCGGTTAAAAAACCTAAAATTACACTACATGGCCAAACAAAAAGGTCATGGCCCCTTGGGGACGAGGAGCTATCGGGACGCTAAGCTAACACTTATAAGCAGAAAACACTTACTTCTGCAATGTAAGTTTTAGAAGTAGTTTTCGAAAATCTACTGTTCTCACATTTACACAATTAACCCACTGCACTGAGTTAACGTAGAAGACGCTGTACCTGGGGGAAGGGCTTTAGAGGTCTGACACCCCCAGAAGGTGAAAATTTCCGAACTTGCTGCGATTTTGTTAATTTTGCATATTTTAAAAGTTTTAGGCCTTAGGCCCCAAAATGTAGGCTAGGCTCGGGTTTAGGCTAGGTTAGGTACTTTACGGCATAGGCAGGCATAGGGATTTTTTTAACATTCAATACAAAATACAAAGTATTTACATGCGCAGATTCTGCTGTACACCAGAGCAGAAATCCCGAATGCCACATTGAAGACACCCGACAGCGACACTTGAACTTACTGGGTTTTAGTGTTATTATATGTGAGACGAGATCACCTGATGTGATTCCTCTACCTAATATTCAGCCTCAGCCTTATAGATAAGATTAATTAAACTATTAGCTAAACAATCAATCGTGAACCGTAATTAAGCAGTCTAACGTTAAAGTCTAAACGGGAATTTCCTCCAATACATACAATACATCCCAAATAACTAAGATGTCTTGCCAATGTCAACAATTACAATTAATACGGTGTGACATCAGTAGTCAAAATCCACCTACCCAAAACATTGAAATAGAAGACAACTGTTTACCTAACGATCGTGATTCAGTAATTGCCAAACATGAACTTCCTCCTGACTCTGTTATAAAACTTTTTTATGACGGAAAACAGATTCCCTGGTCTATGATAAGAATTTGCAGTAAAGTGGAAATGCGAATTTTTCGTCCACATCAAAATGGTAAGCGTTATACTGTATACACAAATGCAAACTGCAATTCAGTTCTTTACAAGCTTCGACTTTCGATCTATTTTCTGAATTCCTGTAATATTCCTATAGTTAAGCCTCGCCATACTGAGGATTTTACGTCTGATGGTTTAATCCGAGAAAAAGTAAGCAGACTTGAAAGCAGAATATTAAGCCTGGAGTCAGCTGCTGACAAACCTACTGTGGACATGAAAACGGAAAGAGAATTGCAACTTCTGACAAAACAGATATCATTTTTAGCACGACGGCTTGAAGAGGCTGACCAAGCAGAGTGGTTGAAAAGACCTTAAACCCTACCTACGGTGACTGCATGAAACTACAGCTGGACAGCTATAATATAAGCCATTAAACCTTAGTGTTAGTTAGGGTCAAATCATCAGAGACAAGGATACATTTTTATTATTTTTTAAGCTAGCTAAATACCTAACTTTAATTCTATCTTTCTCTTATTATTATTTAAAGCGATACCCTATATAAGTATTTCCACCTTTTATATATATTTAATTTAGTCAACTACCTACAGCCACAGCCCTACAGGTTCCACACCACACATGCTATTGAGTGAGTATTTCGATGTCATACAGTCATTTTTTTTATAACCGCAACTGGAGATTTTGGATGCCATAGTATTGCTGAATATATGTTACAATTTTGCTGTAATTAGGCTTTAGACTAGACAAATTCAGGAATGCAAAAAGTTTAAACACTTTTTACTACTAGGTTGTATAGGTATGTATAGTATGACTATGACTATGAGCGAGCATGGAAGAGAAGAATTATCCTACTACATGTATATATGTGACATGCATGTAAATATCAGCCCAATCGGCAAACTGAAAACAACCAGGGCCAGGGCAAGTATAAAAGCGCCACATATTTACATTTAAGTATACAGAAAGAAGGCATGATGCCACAACTAATTACGTAATATTAATATCGCTTACAATAAATTTAAAAAAGGGTTATTATTATATTAATACTTAGAATTGTAATTGTAGTACCTGTACCGTTATAATGCTTTTACAAGGGGTACGCACAGTTGTACAATTGCAAAGCTGATTAGCTGAAGTAAATTAAGGATAGAGCAGTTGCAGTTTGATGAAGAGAAGAGTAGGGAAGTATACAGAAAGGTTTAAGGCTTTATGGCTCTACGTTGTTTTGAATGTGTATGTGAAATGTGCATTATATTATGGGCTGATATTAGGCAACTAGTCTGAGAATACAACTAGGTACTTTAGATACAATTATTGTAATTTATCTACTTATCTATGTGTGTCAATTTAACGTGGAATGCTACCTAAGTAGCTTTTACTGCTTTACAAATACTGTGTTATCAATCACTTTACATTATTACATTGTGTAAGCTATCGAAAAGTGTATGTCTCAGTCAGTATGTCTCAATAAAATATACTAATAATGTATATACCAACCGACCGAAACATCGGAACAGTATTTACAGGTATAATATGTAGTATAGTAAGTTCAGTAAGTTGTTATGTATGTTATACATTATACATAATTGCATAAAGCGAAATACAATGATTTAAGCATGCATAGCTAATCAAAATTAGTTTGCAAAAGAAAAAACAGGGAAATGAGCATTGATTTTTTAAAATGGGGAATGCGGATCCCAGTTGTATTTTCAAGCTCGCTTAATAAGGCAATATAAGTATACTTACTAAGTATACATACCCCAAATACGACCAAACCTACCTCCTACCCAACACGTCTATTAAAAACATTGATTGCTTGTTGTCTGCTCTACAGCATATGACCACTTACTAAATTAAACTATCAATTAATTAGATAGGTTGGCAACACGCCTTACACTTACATTGCATTACACCATTTGGCCTTAGTAGGTCATTTTAATAAAACTCGTACATTCTTTGTAAGTTAGGTTACAATAGTAAGTCATGATATCTTTCGCTTACATTTGACTCGCAATCGCACAATTGAAGAGGTAATAAACAGTTTACGTAAACTACTATAATATATTTTTAATTTATTGGTTTGTAGGCAGAGACAAGTTTACCGACTTCTTTTGTCATCTTTAGTCACCATACATACAACGTTTTATAGTTAAAGATCAAGACTGCGTGCTATTGTTATATACATCCATTTACATTATAAATGTTAATAAGAATTGTACAATTGACTATGCCTAAATCAAACCAAATCTAATACAATGCTTGTAAAATTGCCCATCAGCATTACCAAGAATTTACAAAGAAGTTAGTCTTGCCCAGTAGGCTTTCAGTTTGAGTACGAAAATTCATCGATGTTCGTCCAATTAATTATTTTTTGCTGAATAACACACCCCAAATCCAATGTTTTGTAGGAGCGAACAAAAAATAGTCGTTTAAAAATAAAGCACAGTAGGTCACTAGAGTAGTCATTACATTAATTACCATTATTACAACTTTCAGAAATGAAGATGCATAATCAGAAAGTCTAACTCAACGATAACGATACACCTATTAATTTGAAAATTATTCTGGTTGGGTAGCCGCAAAATCCTTTTTGGATAAAAAATGAAAATCAAGTTTCAGTACAGTTTTCAGTGTCGAGTTCCTTGATCCCAATAATGACGTTTTCAGTTCAAACGCTTCCTCTTCACTTTTTCAATTACCATTGCGAGGACTAATACATCAACTACTTACTAGCTTACCATAAATTAAATAAGTCTCCGGCAGAAGGAAGGGGAGCGAGGCCATCAGTAACAGAGGGGAGCTTTGTAAAATCTGGCATACTTTGTACATGCGCTTTCAATTCATCTAATTTCTTCGCAAGAATTCGGCTGTGATTTTGATGTTCCTACAAAGCAAACCAAAATTATTTTGTTATTTTCGGTAGTAGTTTCTGTATTTTGGGATAAAACTATACCAGGAGGTATCAAACATTTATTATTTTAATTTTACGACCGGTGCCAGTTTCGGGGCTCTACGAACCTAACCAAACCAGACACGCATACATAATAAACCAAGGAAAATACGGATATAAATAATGGATCGGTGCAAAACAATTGGGATCTAATAGTGCCCCACCCCACGTGATGCAATACACTATTAGTCGAATCTTACAGCGCCCCACATAATACAGTACGCTTTTGGTCAAACTCATATTGCCCAATAAGTTGGGGCACTGTGAGAAAGTAAAATTTATCCTTGCATTAAAATCCGTTGACCCAATTCAAAAAGGTTGAGCCGTTTAAAAGTTACACAAATTTCATCATCGGACGGACAAACGCCGCCGGCAACTATTTTTTGGGCCTATCCTACCCCTGTGTAACTCCCCTTTCCTCTCAATAACTCATAAATGAATCTAAAACCGATCGATCCATTAATAAAGAGTGTCAGGTCTAATTCAGGGGTTTTTACGCCCCGAAATTAGCACCGACTCACGGCGGTCATGCATTTTGTCGGTTACCTGAATGCGTATTTTTAGCATAAGTAATAAAATGTTTCTACTAACCTCTACTCATCTACAATGCATATTCAAAAAAGGTCCATAAATTAAACTTACTTCCAAGCGATGTTCCGCCTGTGTCAAAAGATCTTTTTGATAGTGAATAAAATCTTGAAGTTTCATAGAAGCATTTTTTCTGTCGTCCAATTCTATGTCCAACTTTTTATTATAATCTTGTAATAAGTCTGCTGCTTGTTGAATTTTCTTTTGAAGTACTCTTGATACATCCGAATCAATACATATCTCATCAACTCCACTTACATCAGATACCTCGGGAGGTACATTCGCTATCTTTCCCCTTGTTATAGCATCGGTACTAGGCATTTTATCCAAATCCTAAACAAATTCGATAAAAGGTCATAATTTCACTCAATATATAGACAACATTTAGCTGTTCGTTGAGCAGAACACACTCTCGAAAATAAATAATTTATACAAGGTGTATTACACTTAATACTTAAATACTTACCTTGGTCATCTGAATGAGTTCATCCTCGATTGGTGGGTCCTTAAATGGTGAAGGCGATAACTTAACTTCTATTTGCACAACACCGTCTACTTCCCACTCATCAATTGAGTTCGTAGCCTCAATGCTTCGTTTTCGTAAAGCAGAATCAATTTCTTCCTTTTTAGTGCGAACTCTTTTGCCTCCTTCGCTGCCAGAATGAGAATGCCGCTTGTGGCCATATTTGTCTTTAGAATTTGACTTATCATTATGATCCCCTTTACGCTTTAGTGTAGAAGATTTGTTTTTCCCATCGGGACTGTCTTCTGGCTTATTACTGCGATTTCCTCCAGAGTCCACATTATTTTCCGAAACCGAATCATTTGGTTGCTTACTTGGCGAGTCATCTTTAGGGCTTCGTTGCGGAGGAGTTGTAATACTTTCCGTAGGTTCAAAGTCATCAAAATCTCTGTCATGCAAGTCCGACCAAACCTTTTTATACGACTTTACAAAATCTTTTATCAATGGGGGTTCATAAATATGTCGCTCTTCCCAGATTGACAAAATCCTAAGGATACTTTTCTTAGTTTTATCATGGGGTATTCTTGCCATGTATTCCAAAGTTTTTTTAAAGATAGGCGCAAATGATTTCCCAAATTCTCCTCCTTTTTTGCGACTGTTTTGAATCACATCATTAGCAAGGTAAATGAATGTAAGTTTACGGTGTTCCTGAGCTGTGAAATAATAAATAGAGCATGACAGCATTATCTTATTTTACAAGTTAACTGACAACTGAGCAGTTTTATTCTAACTACAGATATAAAAACTAAAACTCAATCTTTTAGAGGCACAAACGTGGAAATATAATCAAACCTTTTAAAAACTCCTTGTACCACAGCTTGACAATGGTGTTGTAGTGCTTCCTGTGATGAATTAGCCACATGGACAACGTCTGTATAGATTGTTGCGAAGGATTCAATTCGGCTAATTTCCTCTCAAAAGCACTTTCCGTAAACCCCGACATACTGACTCTCGATTCGTAGGGGACTGGGACTGCAACAACAAATCTGTAGAAAGATCAAAAGGGAAACTTGAACAACGTGTAGGTAAAAATAATACATTTAATTGTTAAATATAATGCCAGTCACCAGTTATAATTTAGATAATACTATAAAAATATTAACAAAAATGAAATGATTAGTTTACTTATTTACTTACGGATCTCTGATTTCAGATTTTAAAATCTAATCGAAAAAACAGCATGCAGGAAATGAAACAACATCAAACGTGTGAGGTTGATATTATAATATTATGTAAATTTTTGCTTCAGTTAAAGCTGCCTAGCCTTAACCATTCAGAAAATTCGAAACACTTGAAGAGCTTTTTCACACCAGAATTAGAACAACACAATGCAATACATCAAAAAACAATAAAAAAATCAATCCTTGATCAGAAATTCTAGACGAGAAGAAGATGAAACTGACATGCAGCAGAAATGCAGCAGAGTTTTGTTTATATGAAAATTCAATTTCAAACAAAGGCGAAAGGCACAGCTTGAAGTTATCCGAAATGCGCCGATATAATCAATCTAATGTCCAAGGTTGGTATAATATACTACACACAAAAAATGACACCACTCATACCCGTGAGTGACTCGTTTAGTCGACACTCGACAGTGAGTGTATTCATTAATTGTAATTGTGATTCATTTTGAATTTTAGACATAATTATATATTATATAGAAATCTTTCAAACTAATAGCTCAATAATGGGAGGTTTAAAGAAATTGGGATTTGGCTGCCCTCGTGGATGACTGTCGGGTTTGGCTAACTAGAGTCTTTTAGTGAATTTTTGTGAGAATTGCACTACTATCGTAATATCCGCCTTTTCTAGAGTAAAACGCATAAGGGGTCAAGTGAGATCTAAACCCAGATCCCCAGATTGCCTTGTTTAAGGATACAACACTATGTCAAAAATTACCGCAGCACTTTTGAATTCTGTTATATCTCAGTAATACTTTGATATTGAATGGTCCCCAAAATTAAAAAATTTGACTTTTATGTCGACATAAAATTGGTCAAAATTGCAGTGTCAAGTGTAAAATAACCCGAGCTTCACTAAACAGCTGTCGTGCCCCGTTTTTCGGAAAGTAGCTACAGTTTTATGTTGTAATATTTTATTTCCTGATTTAAGTCGTATTACCTCCGTGTTGACAGTTTGTGTGTAAATGATAATCAGTGAAAATTTCAGAACAAATCCAAATTCATTTATCAGTATTCCTCAGTTAGCGGAATTATATCCTAGAACTTCAGAAAATTAAAAACGCAAATTTAAGATTAATGCCAACACCAGCTTTGGCTATTGCGGATTGCTCATGATTTAATTCGTGAAGGTAATTCTTGTCAAAATTGAATAATGCATTATAGATTACCGTTTTGCAGTTGTCAACAGTCTCCGACTCCGGACTGTCCGAATGGAAAGCATTATTAAATGTAATTAGTAATTATGTAACATAATTATTTTTTAAATACTATTTTTAACAGGCAAAACACTGAAGGGTACAAGCAAGAGGAGCTAGAATTGATAATTCATAATTATTTACACAAGCACAATGAGTACTATGATGAAACAAGGTGGATTTGGCATGGGAGGTGTCTCACCGGCACACAGTGGTGGTCCAATGGCACTAATGGATAGGCCGCCATTGACACCAATGTCTACTCATCAACCTCCACAACCACAACCGGCATCTGGGCAACTGGTTCCTCTCCAACCTCCTGGTGGAACAATATCTTTAGCGTTATTGATTGACTTCATTGTTCAAAGGACGTATCACGAATTAACTGTACTTGCAGAACTGTAAGCAATGTAGTATTCCATTTATCTATAATTTAATAGTACCTAATTGCGAATTGTTAGCAAAATATTTTGAATTATTATCCGATTGCTCCACAATAATATTAATATTAATACATGTTTTCTGAATATAATAATTTCAGACTTCCGAGAAAAACTGACATGGAGAGAAAACAAGAAATCTTTAATTTTTCTGCAAGGACAAGACTTCTGGCTGTTAGATTACTGGGTTTGGTCAAATGGGCGTCGTCGGCGGCTAAAGTTGATAAATCAGTGGTAAAATTCTCTCTTTTATATGTAAATGTTTTAATTTTTTGGTTTGTGGTTTATACTGTTCCTTTATAATATTCCTATTTCATTTATAGCACATAATGAACTTTCTGGAGAAACAATCCCTGCTCTTTGTAGAAACTGCAGATTCTTTATCGAAAATAGCACGAGAAACTTTAGTGCATGCTAGGCTACCAAATTTCCACATTCCAGCGGCAGTAGAAGTATTAACAACGGGAACTTACACAAGACTTCCAACTTGTATCAGAGTAAGTCTAATATAAGCTCATTGTCAGTCTTTATGTAAATTCATTTTACTACGTTGCTAACATTGCTATCATTACAGGAAAGAATAGTTCCACCAGATCCGATAACTGCAATAGAAAAGAAATCAACATTAACTAAGCTCAATCAAGTAATTCAAAATCGGTTGGTTACGACAGAATTGCCAGTACAGATGAGAAATTTGAAGGTAATAATTTTAAGTTTTGTCTATCATTATTGTACTCCTTACCTTGTCCTCTTATAAAAGGAATTATTTTCTACGCGATGTGCAAAAAATATACCGCTGTTTAGTTGTTTATTTTCTGTATTTTCATACTAAACAGATAATGATGATACACCTTTGTATTTTTAAGGTGGAGAATGGACGAGTGGTTTTTTCTGTGGATAATGAATTTCAAGTTTCCTTAACAGTTTTGGGAGATTCACCAACAGTGCCTTGGAGAATTATAGAAATCGATATTTTGGTGGAAGACAAAGAAATAGGTGATGGGATGTCGTTAGTACATCCTCTGCAAATACATTTTATTCATCAGCTAGCCCAAACAAGACTAGACGTTTCTCACGCGCCGCTAAAAGAGTTGTACAGTATTTTGCACTCTTTTTCACAGTCTCTACAGTTAGAAGTTTTGTATTCACAAGTTCTTAAGCTTTGTAGAGAGCGTCTAGGGGACTATTTGACTGTTGAAGAGTACACAGTGGGACGATCTCTCATACTAGGATATTGGAAGTGAGTTTGCATTGAGTATGCAACTAATAAATATTTACCAACTAATGTTATGTACTCTAAATACTTTGGTTGTAATTTGTAATATTTAACAGAGAGTTAAGTGTATTGGATCCTAAAGCGGAACTTGGATATCGTATCATAATATCTGCTGACGCGTCAGATCCTTCGCAACCCCTTGGGATAACACATCAACCTTCGTTACTCCCTGAGGAAACAGCACAGACAGGAAAAGGTCTTCGGAGTAATCAGTTGGAAAAAATAATGGTACATACTGTGTACTTAAGAAGCAAAAATCGTCTGGCTGAATTAAGAAAAGACATCGAAATGTATCTTTCTATCCAATGTTACCTGGACGGATCCCCCCCAGTTCTGAGTATACCAATCCTGGAACCATGTTTACGGCAAGTATTAGTAATAAGTTAGATCGCCACATTATGAATGGAATTACATAATAATTATTCTATGTATTGTGAATAGATCTGAGCAACTACTGGTTTCTGTAAATATTCACACGGGGTCATTTATTGTCCACGTGCCTCAATTTGATCCCTCTCCACCCGTGGTAAAAGACATTCAACAAGTATTAAATACCGCTGTTCCGGATATTAAGAAATTGACTGCACTTATATCTCAACTAAGGTTTGTTATTTTGTCATCTATTGATATCAAAGAAGCATTGTCGTAATGCTTATACCTATTTCATGTAATTTCAGATATTGGGTCACAGAAAAGCGGTGTGAAAAAACGTTGCAGCATCTGCCAGCCAGTGCTTGTGAAAATATTACACTACTTAAATGGGAGACAAATCCTATTTTGAATACTATTGGACCTCATCGTCTTACGATAAAATTTCAAAAATACCCATACGCAATTTTGGTAATCTGATATGTTCTCATATTTCATGAATTCATGATTAGTAAGATGTAAGATCATGCTCATTGGAATTGAATTATCCTCTTGTGTTAGTAAATGAATTGTTGGATATTTAGATTGCAGAATTCAAGGAAAAGGAAGATTTTCCTTGTGAAATGGATTACTTCTTTTACCTTATAAAAGTGAAAAAAGCTTCTGCTGAAGAGAACGAGAATCTGCCAATAGGCGCCACAGCAGTCGGCGCTGTTCCTAAATTTTACCTGAAGCCAAGTACTGTTATCCCACTTGACACATTTGCAGCTACTCATGGACCATTCACAGTAGTTGACGGTATGTTACAAGCAGAGATTAAAAAATTGACATTTTAGTTTTTAGCTTATTTGGTCGTTTTTTTAAATTCACTAGAATGTAGCAAGAATATGTAGTATCAATTTAATTGACAGATTTATAATAATGGAATTAATAATAATAATGTGTCACTGCATTCATGTGATAAATATTTAAAATAGTTGATCCAGTAGAACTTGCTTTAGGAAAACGAAAGTCACCAGCCCCTGTCGCTCTTGCAGAACAACAAAATAAAACCCTCGATTCATTGGTATCCCTGAAAAAGAGTAAATATCCAGCATATTACGTTCCAGAGTTGGCTCATATTGTGGCCATGTGCGATGAAAGATTACCTTTCGCTCTACTTATTGCTGAGGTTAGATTTTCACTTGTTGAATTATTTATATTGCCATTGCCCAAAATATTTATTAATACATGTTTTTTATAGTTTTCAAACCGTGGAATAGTTCATGGGGGCTGCTATGTTGAAGCAAATGGCTCATGTTTGTCTGTGCCTATTTTACAATTTCCGTTAAACCTACCAAATATTCCCAAGAATGTCTTAGAAAAGCTTAACCAACGACAAAAAGCTGGTTTTATTCGATCTCAGTTTCAATTACGAGGATTCAGGACATGGAACATGGAACTTAAGTTTACTCCCTGGGGTGGTCGGTATGCTGAAATCATTTACTAATACACCTAAGCAAATCATGAATTGTTGAGTTGATCTGCCAAATTATATCTCACGTTGGACAATAGTCTAATTTCATTCTCATTTTTTGTCTTCTTTGCAGGGGTTACATTCCAACGGCTGAAAAGCCTGTTTATTTCTCGTATGAAATGGGGACCTCTTTAGATGAGCAAATACCCAAAGTTGTAGACAACTTCCTCGATGACTGGCTGGCCATCGCAAAATTATTCCAACTAGTATACAACTCCAAATGTTATAGACGAGTAGAGATGTCTGGTCTGGTTTCCATAAAATCTTATACTTGGAATAAACTTGTATTAGCTTATGGTCCGAATCGCACTGCGCTAGTTTCTGTCACTTATAGTGTTCCAGAAAAATGCTACAAAGTTGCTTTTGGTAAGTATGTGCGGTAAACAACCATCTTCCTTGTTTTGTAATTTGTGTTTATTTCAATCTAACTTCTTCTCCATTGGCACCAGCTGTGTATTTCATTAGTGGTAATTGTTATTATTTTTATTACAGGAGGGAATTTATCTCATAATCCA
Source organism: Tomocerus mixtus (assembly GCA_034694165.1). Classification (NCBI taxonomy): domain Eukaryota; kingdom Metazoa; phylum Arthropoda; class Collembola; order Entomobryomorpha; family Tomoceridae; genus Tomocerus; species Tomocerus mixtus. The sequence continues at coordinate 64,246 of JAQFYC010000291.1, forward strand.
CACACACTTGTTCGACTGGAACTTCAGCATTTTATAAATTCTGATGCTGGAAGTCTAGATGGTTTGATGAAGTTACTTAATGAGACATATGAAGCTCTTTATTCGCTGACTAAATTACCAACAACTCCACAATTAGGAGCTTTGCATTCGCGGCCACAGATACCTGTTCAAACCTTCGTACTTGTTCCCCAATCACCTACTCATGTCCGAATTGTCTACTTAAACATCTACTGTCTTGACGTGCACTGTCAACCGGAAGGCTTAGTATCTATACGTGATGGAGCTTACTCATTGTTCGACAAAAGTCACGTATTAGGCGAATTCACACCAACTCAAGGCCTAAAGGTAACTTATTAGTATTGATCGCTTACTCTTATTTATGATAATAATAGCTTCTAATGATTGTGTCTGGCGTAGCGATTTTTATGGGCGATAATTTTACATAAAATCTATATCAGAATCGAAAGATGAAATCTACAATCACAAAAAATAGTTCATACATGTTTTAAAAAATCCAACTTTTTTTTACCTCTTAAAGATTATTATTAAAGGTTTACGTTACTTTTTTTGAAATTATTAGATAGCCTAACTCACCCATTAATTAATATTTTAAAGGTTGACGAAGTTGGTGCTGTTACATTTTTGGTGCACCTTATCAGCTTACAACTTTATCTTTTTGAAGAATATATTATGACTAATTTTTATGCATTCTTTATGAATTCAGGCATTCTTATCAAAACACGTCGACGAAAATGCAATGTTTAGACGACGAAGTCAATCAGAAGATGACAATCCGCCATCTCCAATTACTACTATGGATCACATGGATCATAGCTTAGGAACTCCAGGAGGACCAAGTGCATCCCCATTTCTGTCTGCTAAGCCTCAAAGTCCAGCACCAGGAAGATCGAATCCACACACTCCTGCTAGTCCTCATACTCATATTAATCCAGTGAGACATTTTATACTATACATATACATTTTTTAGTATTTGTAAACAAATTAATAAGTGCTTCTATAACGCAATAATTTCTTTTATAGAATCCAACCGGATATAGTCCTGCAACATCCTTTGCTAATCTGGCTTCACCACCGTCGTTAAGTCACTTAAGTCAGCAATCACCCAATCCGAGTTCTACCATGCTCCCTCATCCCAGCCCTTCTCCATCTACTTTATTACCAGCCCCATCTCCATCTGGAGGGCCACTCTCTGTTCCAACCCCTTCTCCCAATCCAAATTCTGCTCAACAAAATCCTGGTAGTCAATCTGGAATGACTGGTCCTGGTAGTGCTTCAGCTGCAATGAGTTCCCTTGGAGGTGCTGGTCATCCGTCTCCATTTTTTCATGCAGACAGTTCTCCTGCAGCTGTTCAAAGCCCCTGGGCAGCGGCAGGATCACCAGGAATGCCAAGACCATCTCCAGCTCGTGTTGGTCATTCGCCGCAAAGTGGACAGGTAGGTAGTATCTTTGCACTATCCATATCACAAGCATTATAACAACTAGCTGAACTAGTGATACATTGTGCTAATCTCTTTTAAATCATTGTAAATTAGTATGTAATCTAGTATGTAGAATTTTTAG
>JAQFYC010000292.1:0-65804 GCA_034694165.1 Tomocerus mixtus
GTATTTCTAGTCTAACAAAGTGGGGGAAACAGTTGTCAGGGGAATTTTACATTTAAATCATATTACATGTTCCAACACCTACCTATCTGTATATTTTTTGCTTAACTACAACTTACAACTAAGAACTGGATAAATTGGATTTCCTCAAACAGACGAATGACTGTGTGTAGTAAATACAAAAAAGTTTCCTGTCGTATCTGCTAGCTGACCAATTCAGCAAAATGCAACGCAACTGAATAGTCTAGAAAAAGGAAACCCTTGAATTACACCAATCCAATTGATTAAAGTGCAATAGGTAAGAACTGGGATCTACTTTATTGCAATTCCACTCCCGTGACTAATAAAATAAAGTCCATGGCCCGGGGATCAGATATTTAATCAGATCTGTCCACAAGTTTGGAAATTTTTCAACACTACTGTAACTGCAGTAAATACATGTTAAATGAAAGGGGTTCCCTTCTCTACAGATAAACCAAATAAAAGCTCTCAGTGTTAGAAATTCTGCATACATCTAAAATCGTTATCTAAGGCAAATAACTTATGAAGATTTTGCCACACTAATCTATCCTCATATAAAAATTACCGGAGAATCAATATACAAATCTAATCAATGCATCACAGGATCAATTGATAGAAACTATTTTTATTATCCTAATTATTTATATCCAATACGTTATTTTATAATAATTGGACAGATGAACTAATATTGCAGATTATGAATTCCCACAAAGTATAAGAGAAACACTAGAAGAGAGTAGTGTAACGAATATCGCATGTTAATGTGAATACTCATAGTAATAAAATGAAATAGAAATACATACATAGTAATATTAACTAACTACAAAGCCCACTTTCAACTAGTATGCGTAGGTATATTGTAACATGTTTAGGGTTTTGTATCAAATATCTAAAGCTTTGGATTTCCAGTAAATTCCACTTTTATTTGAAATGAAAGAAAGTCTACACACAAAAGTCTTTTTATTTTCTATTATATACCATGTTCTGGTTCCTCATTTCGTCCCCACAACAACATATTACGATCCCTTCACTGCATCCACTGAGCTCATGGATCAAATCCCCGTTGGGAAAAAAATTCACGCTTTAGTTACCAAAGTTTAGTACCTACTACCTACATTATATTACGGACAATACAATCTTCGGCTTTTCTTGGCAGTAGCCTGCACGGTAAAAAGATCTGTTCACGCAAGAAATTCGCCTGGCTACACATCATATAATACAGTAGTGCGTCTTTAAACAGACAGATTGCCAACAGTACTAGTCTACAGAGAACACATATAAGCCTTCTTGCAGCAAAGCGTTCTTTTACCACACTTAATCTCAAGACTATAAGCATCATCCCTCAGTGGGGATTTATCTGTATATACCAATATCTAAACTGAACGCTTAGAAACTTTTTCCGGGCAAATTGGCAAAAAATTCACACCATAAAACTGAGTTTCATTCCTGGAAAATTGACACAACAACCAGGAGTTAGGTATTCTTCCATGAACAATCTTGATTGTAATTGTAATTTAATGTCAACTTAAAATAGAAGCAAATCTGCCCATTTTATATTTTATGACATTGTAAGATGTTAAAGTAAAGTAAACAGTATAGCCATTTGAAGTCATTGTTCACGATATATCATCATCTAATTACTAACCTAAGAGACTATAGATACTTTGTCCAGAAACGGAAGTGAAAGAAAAGAGGGAGGAAACGGAAAGTAATCAGAAATTATTGTTACTCCAGAATATTAGTGTTATGCGATGTTGTTTTCTACTCGAAAATCGTAACACATAACATACACATCCAGAATTCAGATCTAGATCCAGGATCCAGCCAAATTCTCCTCTCCCTCTTTTCACAGCCAACTCAACGCCACGTCAAGCCCAAAACAAAATGAGTTTTATGTTTTTCCATGTTACATTACTACTACTAGCGACTGGAGTGGACCGGACCGACTTCCTGGAGTGACTCTCTGGATGAATGTTTCTCCAAAGGAATGTTTTTCTGCTTTTATTACTCCTGATACAGCTTGCTTTTCTTTATTATGGACTTTACTACATATTCTCATCCACGGACATCGTGTATACTATATAAGTCTAGCAAAAGGTAAATACATATTACTTTTAGAAATCCCCTTTTATATACACAAGCATTTTGTTTTGCTTAATGGAAACACACTACCAACTACGACAATAATGTATATCTAAAGAGCACTGTAGCAGTTTTGTAGATCTTAATAGTTCAGCAGTTCAGAAGTTGTACTGTATTGTATTATATACTATGCAAGCATTTCTTTCTCTTTAACATCCTTTAGAAACAGAATGAAAGTCAACTGGAACTTATGTGAATGTGTAGTGAACTATTTGAAAAATGAAATGGCTGTAAACTGTAACTGTTATGTTGATGTCGTTGCATTGCACTATCCAACTCAAGTTTTCCTATTTGCTTTGTTAAATACCCCACGTCTAGTCTACTCTACTCCCCAGATAGGAGCTATTATACTAAATAGTTCTCAATTCTATATCTATCTTCTATTCTGCTATTCTCTGCATTAGATCCACTTTACTACACTACAAAGCCTCCTACACTAACTATAGCTACTATGGAAAATGGAACACAATACACGACAATTCGTTCTTTGAACATCCAACCAAAATCCCAGTTTCTACATTTGTAAGGATGATTATAAGGATGAATGTCGAGTCTACTCCCTTTACTGAGTCCTTTGGTCATACAAATCCCCATTTTCCCTTTTCATTCCAATTTTCTTCCGTGCTATACAATACAATCTTCTCAAAAGACGCAAATTGAAAATTGAATTGAACTAGCAGAACTGCAGAAGGCACAAGGGATTACCGATTACCTTCTGTCTTTTTGCCTTTATCCCTTTCACAGAGATACGAAACGAATATCTATATAGATTGGACGACCAAAAATTAAAAGGACTAAAAATGTCATTTTGAAATCGAAGGGAAGTTATTTGCAACGAAGATAATTTTCCCAATAAATGGTGTTCAGTTGATTCCTTGATTCAGTCAAATCCCATAGCTGTTGTCTAGTATAACTACAAAATTCTCTTTCTATATATTTATTTTTGCATTTTACATTTTAGGTGTACAGTATAAGTGACTCTAACATCTAAGGACGAATAATTGAAGTCAACGGGGAAGTTGACAATTCTTTTTTTAGAATGAAATTAGAACAATTCTTCCTGACACCTGACACAAACGATGCTGTAAATTAATGTTGCTAAAAGTGTCCGCGGGCTTCTAGTTACGAGCAAAAGCTCAATTCAATTGAAAAAATTGAATCTGCCCGTGTCAATACTGTTATTATTATTATTAATTAACGACAATAACTAACAATAAGAACATAAAACAGATAAAACCCAAATTAAAATTGCTTACAATTTTTGGATCCAATTGGGAAAGTCGTTCGGGAACTCGGTGAGTCCACGTTTTCGACAGTCGAAAAAAGTATCCAAGCAGAAGCAGTCGGCATGGCAGAGTTCGTCAGAGCAACTGACCTCCTGTCCATAATGGACATAGAGAACGGTCACCACAATCCAGAAAATTTGTAAAGCAGTCCCCATCACTTTCATGTGCAAACGATAAACAGTTTTATTTTTTATTCCATTTTTGCTTCGGTATTTAAAGTTTATCCCGAAGACATCATCAAGCAGAGATGAGAGGTTATTTTGATTAGTACATTCATAATTACTTCGAACACCGTGTTCTTCTTGATAACAGAACTCTGCATTCATTCCAATTATATAAAACCTTTTTTGCATTTTTAGCACCAAAACCGAGATTTTCTTCTTGTGGGCCAAAAATGGAGAGGGCTATCGAGTAAATGGAAGGAAATCATTGTTGCTATTTAATTTTCTAAAAACAAAAGCACTCCAGACAGTTAACAGTTTTAGCCGTCAACACACCCCAAACCACTGACCACCAAAAGTCAAACTAAAAGTGACCAATTCAAGTGACCACAAAAAAACACAAACACGGTTTACAACTACCAACTACAACTTAAATTGTTTGTAAATAGTAAAATCAAAATTCATTGCATTACACTTAAAAGTTTGTTTGTAGTTTGTGAAATAAAGTGTGTAGTGAAATGTCAATGTTTAGCTGTAGTTGTGATTTATGTAAATGTTATGTAAATAGATAAAAATCGAAAATTTTGTTTACACACAACTTAACTCACAATCAGTCAGTACAGTAGTAAAATTGAACAAGTCAAGTGAAATATTATAGAAATCACACACAGCTTTAGCCCTAGTGCTCTGGCTATGCTAGAATTTATACGACTAAAACCAAACTGAACTTGAACAAGTTGAGTGAGCGAGGTTACCCGACCTGTCCCATGCTTAGTACTCCTATAATATTATAACTATATAGGTAAGTTAGATTTCGGTTTCGTATACACTTTCTGTGTATAATATTTTGTATACATGTATTGTATCATACAAAGGTATGGCCCTGCTGTAAAATACTGCGGCATACACTTACTATGTAATACATTTATGGTATAGCCATATTATTATATTGGTGTTGTATAATAATCTCCTGTAAAATATACGTCTCTTACGTACATTCTTTTACATTTATATACAATATGCATATACATATATATACACTATACCAATCCCTCCCTGTATAGTATAGCAGCAGCGAGGGATTGCCGTATACCTATAATATTATGTCAATATATACCTGTATAAGTACAGTACCTGACATCTATATATTCGTATGCGTTGTATATTCACAAGTATGATACTATCTTCCGTAGAGAGCAGGCAGATGCTGTAAAATTGTATTGTTACTACAATACACTAAATGCAATTGGGATAAAATTCAGAGTTATCACACGTGTATTTGACGTGGGAATGAGACATAATATAAATGGTCTGCTAATCTGCTGCTGATTTCGACCAATTCTCCAATTCTACGTGTGAGAGAAAATAATATTTTCGTCTTTTGTTAGTCCATTTCATCATCATACCAGGACCAGGTAGTATAGTATAAAATAATGACATTCAAGTAACTACCAATTCGAACAAAACGAACAAATCCTCAAGCAGCTAGCAATAAGGTAAACATTTTATACTCAATAAATAATTCTGCCCCTAATATTAATAAATAACAATCCCCCAAAATCACTTTTATTAAATTTTCTACCCAATTTTGAATTTGGCCAGTCAGCTGTCAGCCAGCTTTGGTTTTCTCACAATTGAATTTGTATTTGAATTTGACGGTTGACATGACAGTAATTGTTGATGGCAATATGTGCGTTGTAGTGCCTGACTGACGTTTGACATCTCAATCGAAGTAATATTTATTATTGTTTTTGTGTTTACAGGATTACCAGATTGTGTAAAGTTGACATTAGCGCTTTTAAGGCACAGTTGAGATTTCTTTATTGATTAAAACATTGGACATTTATATCGCACTGGCTGGTGCCTGCCATTACTATACGAAAATATCGTCTTCTTTTACTATCCAGTTCAAGATTCAAGTTCCAGATCAAAATGCGGCTCAAGATGAATACGCTCGCCATTGTCAGCCTCCTGGTATTAGTATCACTCTTTGATACGACTTCTGCCTGGGGTAAGAAAAAGGCATTTAATTATCATATTATGTATTATATTGAGCTGTTTGCGAAATATTTCTCATGTTGCAGCCGGAATGTTAGAAATAAGATGGGTTCTTGATTGTCCGCTAGTTAGTAGAACAATTATTTATCATTTATAAATATTTCCAACATTCCAACTGATAATTTTGGTATCTTTTATTTATATTACAGGGAGCAGTGATAAAGTAAAGTTGAAGGACGTCGAAGTTTTAACGTTGTATCACGGTCAGATGACAGCTGGACGTCGGTCTTCTCCAGTTCCTCAAATGAAATGTGTTGGAGGCAACGCTGGTTGTACTTCATTTGTTCCCCAAGTAGTACAGTGTTACAATCGAGGCTCAAACGGAATTGACGTCCAGGTACAATTCCAATTTTGATTGGAGTCGCTTTCCGTTTTTGAAAAAGTGACTTTCTTTTCGAGCTCCACTTTAAAATTGCTTTTACTGTCAATGAGTATAATTCAAAAGTTAGGACAATGTATTAAGTTAATTATGCGGTAGTAAAATTTGTACTTGTTTAAGAAATAAATTTAAAATGTATATAGGTACTGTATACGATTTGTAATTGTCAATTTAACACTCTTGTTTAGTTGAAATTCTTGAAATAACAGTCCAGATATAACTAGGCTTATGATCTTAGTTGCAATAATGACAGGTTACAGATAAGTACAATAATTTGCCCAACCCGAACCTTATATAGGTAGAAAACTAATTTGCATTGTTCAGTAGATCGTTCCCTTCCATTATGTGAACATATGGGCAAGGATAGAATGTATGGTCTTTTTGTATTTTTTTCTATCGGTCAGGTCAGATATATGCGTGAAATGTAGTATTTCTGATATGTGTCTGTATTTCTAACTTAAATTAAGCTGCAATAAGGTCACTTGAACAAATATGTGCTAAAAGAGCTCATTTGAATTAAGTTTGTGTTGTTTTTCTTTCCACTTGGACATGGACTGTACATACAGTAGTGATTGCTTAACACCACTATTTTGTTAACATTTATTTAGTTTAATGTACTAATTAATGTAATCAATTAACATCTAATCGTGTTTTATTTTATGTTACCAGTGGGAGTGTAAGACCGATATGGATAACGCATTTCGATTCGGCAAAGTACAAGTATCTTGCGAAGGGTATGATTATCCCGACGATCCTTACATTCTCAAAGGATCATGTGGCGTAAGTTGCTTTTATTTTATATATTTTTTGATATTGCAGCAGCAAGGGTATTGATTAAGTACATATAAATACGTAAGTCGCAATTATAATTATTGTACTGAATTGAATGTTTATGTTGCTAGTTGGAGTACACGATGGATTTAACTAAAGAAGGGACACAGAATCAAGGCTACCAACGAGAGCATAACTACTACGGCGGAAATTCGTACCAGCAATCAGCATATGCATATAAGCCCAAAAATAACTATCCGTACTTAGGAAACTTAGCTTGTGGAGCCGTAATTTGCATCATCGTATACGGAATTTACAAGACGTGCATAGCGCCCGTTGAATACACCCGTCAAAGAAGGTAAGCTAATTAGCATATATATAAAAGACTTTTCTTTGCGAATATCCATTTTTAATGTAATAATAAGTAAATACTACTGACTAATACTACTATACTTGTAATAACTAATTTCATATTAAATTAACAGCTCAACTAATCAAGACTACCCTGATGGCCGTGGGCCTGGATCTGGGTCAAGTCCTCCACCCCCAGGCTTTCGCAGAAATTATTATCCAGATCAAGGCTCGGATCATTTCTCTGGTGGCTCTGACTCCTGTTCAGGAAATGCAAATGCTGGATCTTCAGGTGGAGGCGGATTAGGGGCTAGAGCAGGAGGTTTCTGGACTGGAGCGGCCACTGGCGGATTACTCGGCTATATGTTTGGGGCACGAAAGTAAGTCGAATTTCTGAAAATAAGATACGCCATGTTTACGTTGTCTGGGGATATGAAGGGTTTTTCCCTCCTTAAGAGTTTTCCCTTAGGCCTTGATTTATTTTAATCTGCTGAGGATACCCACGGAGTAATGTAAAATCATATTGTGATAGGAAATTACTTAACGAAATAAATAAATAGGTAACTGATATTTTCATTTTATTTTCAGCAATACTGGTGGATACGGTTCTGGTTATAGTCAAGCTTTCCCAGGGACATCAAGACGCAGTTATAGTGGTGATAGTTGGGGTGGTGGTGGTGGATTTTCGTCCTTCGGCGGAGGTGGTTCTGGAGCATCTTCTTCGGGCACTCGCACTGCGTCTGGTTTCGGGGGAACCAGTCGACGATAAATACATATTTATTACCCACGCAATTTAACAAATCGTTTAATTTCCTACTGTGAACCTTAGTATTAGGATCGAATTTTATATAAACCAAACTACGCATAATTTCCTGTGTCAGGGGAATTGTGTGTTGATATGGTCTGATTGTTAATTGTAAATGAATGTTAGTAGTTAAGTATATAATATAATTTTGCCAAATTCAAGTAAGTCATTTAACAACCTCAGACAATGTATAATGTATCAAGACGACAATGTCCACACTTCTTATTGTTGAAAGTGCTACATACTAATTAAATTGTATTTAGTCCTAAGTTTTAACAAACGATGTAAAAATTGGCTCACATGTATTAGTGCATGATCAAATAATTCCAATTCGTTCGCAAAGTACTATATTCTTCCATTGTCTGTATTGTATAGGTCATTATATACCGCTGGTTGAAAAACCTCTGTGAAAATTTTTTGTGTTTGTAACAAAAACAGTAACAGTCTAAGGCGAAAGTTAGGAAATTGTTTGGCTCATTAGGATACCTGGAAGAAAGGGGAATTTCCACCTGCGTTATGTAGTACCACCAACAGATTGTAACTCAGAAATTCAAATTGTATCGTACTTAATAGTCAGTATGCTAATAAATGTACAACGGTTAATAATACATTTAATGTACTTAATTAGGAAACCATTTTTAACAACGGAAGAGCTAATGATTAATATTACAATACTGGGTACCGTACAATTAAACATAATTAGTTTTTTGGTATGTCGTAATCCACAACGTGTGTTTAACCTTCAAAACGTCTGCAGTTTTAATTAATATTAATTCCTTCCTATTCCAAAATTGAATCTTTCGTCGGTGTGAAGACCAATAAATGTTACCATTTTGTATGTGTTAAAATTATGTATAGAAATCGTTTTATTAACTGATACATAATAATGTAGATGTTCCAGGTGATAATTTGGCATAACGCCTTTATTATAATTTATAATACATTCAAAAATCGATCTTTTATATATATTTTTTAAAACATGATTTTTGCAAACTCAGAAATAGTTATACTGAATATATGTCAGCACCACACGTAAATATGTACACAATAAGATGCATGCGTATATAAGATTAGATACAATTATTTATTTTCCATTTACAGTGTACCTAATAGTATTATATGAAAAAGATAGCCATAATATACTTAGTTAAGGGTATTTAAACATACTCTTAACAATAATACTGTTAGTCAAGAAAATATGCTTTGGGTATAGGGTGGCGTAATGAACCTTCTGTAAGGCAAGTCGGTATGTTATGTGGTCTGAACAGGAAATTAATAAAGCAGTGCCAGTGTATGGATAAGATTCTGCGATGCAGAAAATGTAAATAAATCGTAGCTCTCGACTTGACTCACAGAGGAAATTATAATAATGTCTGCCTACATGGATTATTAAAGTAAACTAACAAGACAATATAAAAATGCTTACCTATAGGTACAAATATATATCTATAAATGCTAACTTCACAATTCAAGACCAGTATTATACATTACATAAATGTACTAGCTTCATGATGCATAATATCAATCTTTTCCTTTTACAGAAAAAAACAGAAACTCAGGATTAGCAAATTATCGTATTGGGTAGACGGATGAAAGTTTGTGGAAGTTCGTCATTGAGCTGTAGAATTTAAATTCAAATGTATACATACACCATTAGGTAATCTTGCTTGGTGTCATTTATTTATTTCATTAGGTATACACACGTAAACTTTGGTAGTTGCTACTGCTTAGTAAACATTCAAAGATAATAGTCTACAAGGACTTTGGCATCCGTTCATTATTTATTGCATCCCGGCCCACGAATCCGTATCCTGTTTACGCCAACCGAAAACGTCGTGCTATGGAAGATGCATGTTTGTTTGATGACTTTTGTTATCTTTATCAAGTCTGAAGTCCTTAGATGTGACATCGTAGAGTGGAAAATAAGTATCAACAATATTTAACTTATACCTTACCTATGGAAAATCTTGGGAGCAGGAGAAAGAAAAGTAGGTTGCTGAACATAAAGATAGACAATTGAGTTACAACTTTCACTTCAGATTCACATGTTCACAACTCTGCTTCAATTACAACAAGCAAGAGTAGGACGAATAAGGAAAATGTGTTATAGCTAGCATTCGGAACCAGTTTACTAGCATTGCAATAAAATGCATGGAAACTAAATAAATGATGCATTACAATAAATACAATCACAACTTACAACTTTCATACTAATTGGAAACATTTCCGCTTATAATAGCAAATTATCTTGCATCACATCTTATTCTATCTTGCACAAAATATAATATATTTGCTTGCATATCTGTAACAATACATAATAAGCAGTATTGCCGTATTTGCTACTTAGATTCACGAATGATTAAGTCTTTTGTATAAGTAGTTGCAAAAGTTAGCTGCTTTTGAAAAAGGAATCTCGTTTTTTTCAAAATAGAGTTTGTATGGAACCTGATATATTAAATAATGTATAGGTAACTACTGTAGTGCAGGATAAACTATTGCTTGTAGCAGTTTTTTTTAACTCTGTGTTTAATAACTTTATATAAATAATACTCTCGGATTACACCGCCCTTTACTTTTGTCATTTATTAGAAAATGTATTTTCAAAATAACAGTAGAAATATTCAGCTCTTCAAAATTGACTTGGTAGTTGTTTCTAGCTTCTCCGAGATTATGTCGTCTCTAGTAGCATCCATCGTCTCAATTAAGGTTATTTAGCTATCATCGTTAATACATATTAATATCATCTTGCTTGTGAAGTCTGAATTAAATTAATCTTCCATTCATAGCTTCGATAACATCAGTAAGGCAACAGGAAGCAAGAATTCCTTGTCAAGATCACTCCTTTTGGATCGGAAGCAAGAGGAAAAGCGATGATGAAACTATTGCAAGAAAAAGTATCAAGTTAACAATTAGTTTTAGTTGCTGCAGGTGTAATGGAAAGAAAGAAGTATGAGATCTCATTGATTTTCAGCTTATAGTTTCACTAAAACTTTTTATTTCAAACTTTAACTTTCTCAATTCCTTTTTGGTTCACGGGTGCAGAACATGTGAGGAAAATAAATCCCGGCGAAGTTGGTTGGTAGCAAAGTTTCCTTCCATTACAGCAGGGTTCCACATTTTTGCTATTATTGAACATCCTAATTTCCTACATATTATCATGAATTCATGAACAATCTTGAAATAACACTGGAAGCTAAATATGAGCAGCCAAGACCGTATTTAGTTTACATATTATTATTTTTACTATTACTTGCATGTTAGTTGAGTAAGTGCATGGTCTTTACAAGTTGCATTTATTTATGAGTACAACCCAACAAGGAAATCCTCTCTAAGAAATCCTCTTTTGCTATAAGAAGCGTCATTGTGTCGTGCATGCAAAGTTTACTGCACACTTTCCATTTAGAATGCAGCAGAGAGGAAAAACTGCGACTAGCAGAGTTATCAAGTTGCATTGCATTGCATTCAATGAGGTTGAAAAAAATAAGTATAATAAACCTTGGTAGACGGTGTAGAAAAGGAGTTTGTATTATCAAATTTTGAAGCCTGTCGCATTGAATATCGTTGGGATTAGCATGGTGATCCTCATGTTGATCGTGGTAATTGAATGCTAGCAAAATCTCATGTTGCACGAGGTCAGGGGTACATTGAGATTCATAGATTTCTGATGTCATAAGCCTTCTAGCGACACATAATTTGCCACATGTTGCAGTTTAAAAGGGCGAGATCATAACTATGAAGGGGTGGGCCCATTCCATTTTTCAATGATGTCATCGGAGTAAACTAAGTAAATAGGCTACACTAAAAATTTGAAGTCGATATCCGAAACCGCTTTTGAGCTATAATGTACACAGACAGACAGGAAGACAGACAAACAGACACATCATTCACATAAAGGCGACAAGCTCCTTAAGAAGGGTAGCCACATCCACCAGAGGAAGCAAATACATGTGTTTTCCTACTCCATCACTTCATGAAGAACTCAATTAATATTCCATCAATCCCAATGAATGAGTCACCTAAATTAAGTTTAGCTGGGAAAGGAGGCATGATACGGTTTTTTTGCGAAGTTCGAACTACAAGATGTCGAAAACATTTTATAGAAAAAAAGAATAATTTTTGCGGAAATGGTTTTTGTAATTTTTTTCTGACTCAATTAAAAGTAATTCAAAAATCGGGGAATCATGTGTCGTCAATCAAGGACCTTGAAGGCATCTCCAGAAAAAATTTCGTCTTTTTTCAACCTATTTTGCCATCTTTGCTTGTAAACATTGTGTAAGGATATAATAAATTGAAAATATTAACTTTCACACTTAGCGATTAGCGATACGCTTATTTTTAGCTCAAAATGCAAGTGGGCCAGAAGAACACTACAAGCTTAAAATAATTGCTGCATTTCAATATTTTAATTGCATGAACGTTATGCCATTGACGGATACGTTCATGCGTAGGTAGCAAACACACCTTTACCTTTCTAAGAAACTAGTCTTATTTCCTAAAATTCATTAAAGAAATTATACACAGCTTAATTATAAGTTTATAAATAAAGGGTCAAATATGTAAATATGTACAATGCACACTCTCTCCATACAAATACATAGGTACAGATACCTATAGAAAATGAAAATGTTTTGAAGGTTAGACGATATGGCTATGAGATTTATATGATTTGATTTGTTTATGTTTATTTACGCTTATACATTCAAAGTAGGATTATTTAGCTCAAATATTTATGCTCTTGGCTGATTTGACATATACCTTACAACAACAATTGTGAAAAGCGTTCTGAGACTGAGACTACTAAATATTAAAAACGAACGACTCAGTTCCAGCTTAAAAATTGTTTTGTCTACTTATATACCTATGCAATGCAATTTAAAACACTATTAGAGTCCTTGTAAACAGATGAAATGAACGTTGCGTGAGATATTTAGACAAATTCAACTATGTTATATAATATGTTTGCAAGGTAGCAATCAATTTCAGCTGCATCTCTACACGAGTTAATGCAAATACATAGGCGAATAAACACACCGACACCAAACCTATTCTACAGTATTAAAATAAGCATGTAGTAGAGACGCAAATGTCAGCCAGTGGGATTGAAACAGTCGAGTTGACATTTGGGCAAAGTGATTTCGTTAGAGTAGAAGACAGAGTGGGAGTAAAAGCAGAGTGAAAGAAAATTGAGTTTACTCAGGAAAATTTACTGATTACGTGTAAATGCACATTTCGTTGCTTATTTCATTTTCGGATTCCAATTTATTTATTTGATTTATTTGGTTTGAGGCGTAAGCTTTATTTTATCTGCAAACACAAAGTAAACCTGTAATCCCATAATATATGTGATGTAAGCATGTTGTTAGAATGCAAAATATATTACCAATGCAATGTGGTATATGAGTCTGCTTATCTAATGTGAGACGTTCAAAAAGGTATTCACTGCAATCCAGAAAATAAATAATCCTGGGGGCATTGCCACATACATAAGTAATAGTACAATACAATTCATTCAATAGAAAAACGTGTACCTGTCGTTATTTACCAATTTTGAAATTGTGGAATCAAAGCTTGAGAATATTCCAGATAAAAATGAGTTATTTTATATTAGCATTTTATAGCTAGTCATTAAAACAGTAGAATTATTAGCAACAGATGTACGTAATATATATATGTAATGCTAAACGATTATGAGAATCTCCTGAAATTATGTAGTCGCCTGCTGGGAAATTCTGATGAATTTATGCAGAAGTCTCAAGCAACTGAATTACCAAAATGACAATTGTGAGGCAAACGCCTAAATTGGCTTGCACATGCTTAAACCATCATAATATTAAATTTTTACCAGATTAAGTCAAAACCCAGGTACTGAACAAATTAAGCTGATTATGTGCGTCAATAATTATTTTGACAGTGAAAAAAGGAACGATTTTATTTTTAATATAAGTTCGGCTTGACCTGCCTTCTTTCACTTTTTATTACGCTGGATTTAAACTTTACCATTTTTAAAAACAGCCTTCAAAATACAACATAGATAGTCTAAGGCTGCAATTGCTTGCTAACATCGAATTAGAAATTGTAGCTTGTATTTTAAATAACATAGTTTTGGTAATGCAAGGTGTAGCTCAAAACTTAAATAATTAAATAATTTGAACTTTACCTGGAAATTACCGTTTTCATATTTTAAGTTGCTTGAATGATACATCAACAACATGTGTCGCAAAATCGCCTTTTTGGTGTTTTAAATTTCTAGTGGCTTGTACCACAAGAAATTTTGCATGCAAACAAAGGTTTGCATGTACCATTTTTTTAAATTGCTAGATTGCTACACATCGATCCATTCTAATAACACGAACCGAAATGATTTCTGCTGTGCTACCGATACAGCAAGTGTCGTATTCATAGAGTGAAATGTTGAAGTCACCAAAGTGTCAAAATCAAATTGCATTCTTCGGAAACGGATACCAATGTACTATTGTATAGCACAAGAGTTTTCTTTCATCAACGAAAGCCCTTTAATGTGGGGAGGAAGGAATTTGATCCCTTTGACGCTTTAGTCGTTATTCGACGTAGCTGGCATTAATTTCATTAAAATGAGACCCTTTTCTATCGATTTTCATTGTTTTTGCTTTAGTTGCAATTCAAACTTTAAATGCATTTAAATTGGGCAACCATTTTAAGTACGTGTCAATCTCTTAGCTTCTAGCCAAAAATGTTAGCATTTGAAACACGTGTGACTTTTATCAATAGTCTTTCGATTTATGTAAGCACGAAAAGAAAGTATTTATGATCGTTTTAAAGTTCAAACGTTGAAATAAAAATATATAAAATTTTATTTGGATGTACCTTTATATACATACATATTTCCGTTTGCTACATGTATGTACACACTAAGTATATAAAATAAAAGCATATTTGATGGTGTTGTGCTTTAGGGTTGTCTGCAAAAAAATCTGTCTTTTGTTTAACAAAGAAAATTGCATGCTGGTTTATTGCAGTAGGTTATTTTATATATTTGTGCTACTATAGGCTGTAGTAAGTAAGGAAAGCGTGTACCTTTGTAAAATGTAAGTTAGAATTAGTAATGGAATGACAAAGATGTACATATATATTTATTCAGACGTGCAGTGGTACATATTTATTGTATATTTGTACATAGCCATTATTCCTCTAGCCTCTGCATACAAAGTATTAGAATGTTCACGGGAGGACGACTTGGTTTTAGTGGATGTAGAATAAAGAGAAGGATGCCGTGGGATGATGAGAATGGGAAGTGGGAAGGAGGGAGGCTTTGGGAGGAGTGGAAATGTAACTTTCTCTTCTATGCATACATGTAGGTACATTATCCCAAGACTGGTCAGGCCAGTGTGCTGTACTGTAGACTGTAGTGTGTAAGTGTAGCGTAGTAAATAGTTGAGTTGGTGAAAGTGGAGAAAGTTTGTATTTTCTTGTGTGTCTCAGCAGGGCATCTTCCACTTGCACGGCGTCTGAGGTCGGACTCACACGTTCTCTGTTCATCTGAATCTATCCTTAGCCCATTTGTTCTTGTGAATCCTGGAGAAAAGAGAGCAAGCACAGTTTTATGTCTGTCTATCTGTATACTGTATACACTGCACTACAGTTACAATACAAACTAAACTACACACGTACACTACATCTAAATACATAGAATAGTGCAAAAGTAAACGGAACTGACTGATCGACTTGTTTGTAGTCGAGTTCTCGAGTGTGTTTTCTCTGTGTACATTTACTTCAGATCTTCTTCCCTTGCTAACTGCTCCTTTTTGCTGGGCAAACAATGTTTTTTCTGTCACAACTCAACTCACTCACTCCCTATAACAACTTTCTGACTACAAGTCAATGAACAAGAGAAAACTTTGAAAGAAATTCAAGACAAAGACTTTCCCTAGTCAAAATCGTCCAAAACCAGGCAAGACAAAAAACATTTCTGTTCTAGTGACTGCGTAAAGTCCAGCTACAGATATACCTACTTATATCCTTCACCTTCACTGCACCCAACTGTAACTGTAGCTACTCCTTTCTCACGTCAAACTGAGATAAAAGGACAATCTTTCTAAATATCTTTCCTCCGCAACGCAACTCTAAGCTCTGAATACACTAAAAGAGAAGAGAAAGCAACAGAACGCATCTCCCCACACTACACACAAATTTCTTGGCTCGTAGACTTTGGGGCTACCTACACACTGGCTTCAGTATTCAATTATATTTATGTCCCCCGTAGACTT
The DNA here is from genome assembly GCA_034694165.1 of Tomocerus mixtus. NCBI lineage: Eukaryota > Metazoa > Arthropoda > Collembola > Entomobryomorpha > Tomoceridae > Tomocerus > Tomocerus mixtus. The sequence goes on from JAQFYC010000292.1 coordinate 16,215, forward strand.
TGTCTTGTTCTCCTGTGCCGTTTCCTGATTTTGGTCTCAAAGCAAGTAAAGTAAATGTACTACATTGGGAAAGTTAACTCTATTTACATAATAAATATACACAGAACCTATTTAGTACATACAGTATAAACTTATTTCCTGCAGGAAGTTCTAAGTACACTAATTTTTCTGGGGAAGATTAATAAAAGTAACAAGCAAGTGGAACACAATCGTTGGTACAATTTTCCACTGTACCTCCCATCTCTATAATCGTAAAGAGACTTTAAACTTTCGCTTTAAAAATGCAATTACAATCAAGGAGTAGCCTTTTAATTCAACTCAAAGGAAAACAAATTGTAGCTTCGCTTTCCGAGATCTAGAGAGGAATTTTATCGCAAAGCACAACAATATCCTAAACAATCCCAAGCCAAGCATATGTAGAACAGAATTTGCTAATTCTATTCTTCTTATACCAACAGTAACACTTGAGACGCCGTAGAGGCACGGGGACATCCCCATTTACTTAACAACAACCAAAACTTTTGCAATAACTGTTAAAAGACAAGATCTGATAGAGAAATTGGAATTGAGGGGAAAAGGAGAGAAAACCAAGATTTTCCACTCAATTAGCGAAAACGAAAGTGGGAATTGTCATCGTCTGGCCTGCCTATAGTCGTTACAGGTAAGAGTAACTCCTTTTATCTTTTGTTCTATTTAGAGATTCGAATCTCCTTTTATTCGTCTTCCTTTATTCAAATTTTGTATATCGCCTCTCCTGCTTAATGCTTAATGCTTCTACTTTTTAGCTTGCGAAAGTAGCAAAGCAAGCAGGATCTACATACATTATGTAGGTATTGAGAATAAATATAAAGTTGAGATAAACTGACCGTCCCCTGAATGCTCTTACGCAATTGTAATTTCTAATAGGACACATGTTTATATTTTCTTGTAAAGTTCAATCATGGCTTATCGGTAGAATTTATGTGCATATATTAGAATAACCCCCTACGAAGTTCAATAAATGATCACGTCACTTATTAATTTAGATGAAGAACGTTTTCATGTATTGGTGTAGGAGTTGCAGACTGGAGAGAAGGTGACAAAATCGCTCCTAATTGCAAACTTTATGTAATGGATGCTTGTATGCACATAATATGTTATATATAACAACATAATAATACAGCACTACAAGATTAGCTTTTGTTGTATTTTCAGAAGTTTGTATTCTTGCTAAATAAACGACACAACCTTTCGAATAAAAGGTCATCGTCCATCTACTTGTTGACTTTTAATATTATATTACATTGGTGTTATAACACCTAAATACTTATCTTCGATAAAATGTCAACGTCAGTCAAAACATTGTACGTTGACATTACTGCGTTTAGTTTTGTTCAGCACAAAAGAAAAAGAATTGTGCGTACTTGGTACTTGCCATGTCCAGATTATGATTAGCGGTGCTGCATTCTGCTTTGCAAAACAAAAAAGACTGCTTGACAAGGTGATATGCTTTTCAGATATTAACATGATACGCAACACATCCATTGTCATTGTTCCAAAGTTCCAACTGCTAGTAATGTGTCCAGTTTTATTCGATAAATATTAGTGGAAAGGACGTCGCTTTGAGGTTTGTGATCTCTTTATGGAATTTGGAGTAATAAGAGGAACTGATATTTTGAACCCTAGTTGAAAAGGAATATTATGTAATAGTTATATAACATCCATTGTGTTGCTACAAAGGTTTTGTATTACTGTTTGTTGGAGCTAAGCTCACTGTGGATTCTGTATTACAATAATGGTATCATATATAACATTATATCGTCGGCTATAAATTAAAATGCGTATGAGAGGATACTAAGGACTAAGGACACCAGTTCCCTTTAAAATGGAATTTCGGGATTTTAATTTTAATTTATAGACGACGATAGACGTTGGTATTTATTCCAGACCAGATACGTAGTAGTGTAGAAAAAGGTTCCAGCTTTGGAGAATTTTGACCTTTTTGACACTTTGGGGTAGAAAGTAGAAAGGTATTAATTACACGTGTAGCATAAAGTATTACGAAATGATATCGCTTACTGAAGGGTACAACGAATCTACGATATCTTTGTTGGCTTTGCAAAGTCATTCTACTATAATGCAATGGTTGGAAGTTGGAGGAAATATTGCTTTTATCTTCTACGTTTACAGTTTACATTACAACTTAAATTGCCAATGCAGACTGGCATGTCCGCGTACGTTCCAAATTTTGATGTGTGCCCTCGGTTTACAAAAATATACTATTGCTCTCAAATCCTGACATATTTATGTATATATTATGTACATAGCAATATACCAAATTATATATTGTGCACAATATCATATTGATATTTGAATTGAAAAATCTGACAAGCCGCTTAATGGATGAACAGAGATTTTGCTTATTTCTATAAGCACATTATTTTATATTTTTCGTGTTGCCCAGAGGTGTAATATGTACTGCTGCAATGCAAATGGTTGAATACATTCTTGTGTGGTTTGACTTTGTTTGACTTTGTGTCCTTGTCAGAATTGCTAACAATCATATTTTCTTTGATCATTAGATTTTGAAGCGAGTTACTGCTTCCGTCTATTCCAAGGATACCACAATTGCAACTATATGCATTTTATTTGTACATAATATAACTTATTTGATCGTATTAAAATTTAGTTAATAGTAATTTAGTCGAATTTAAGTCATCTTTGATAAATTAAAAAAACCATCACAACGTGTAGTACATATTATATATTTAAAAAGAAATTTGTATAATATTAATATTGGTAATATAAGTTTTATACGAACACTACTATAGTATAGTGTGCATTGCATTTTATAAAACAAGAGTTTTGTATATAATATATTGTCTCTCATTTGTTCATTTAGTCGTTTCTATAAATGTCTGTAGACTTTTCCATTTTTCCGTCTCACACTGTGTTTTACCAAGTAGATTCCTAGTACCTAATAAAGAGGCTAGACAGTTACACATTACATCATTTCACAGGTAATTGCGTTCCGAGTCATTAAAAACGTGCTTAGGTGCTTTCTCCTACGTGCCATTGAGTAATTATCAAGATAAACTTTCCTTACCTTCTATAACAAACATTGACAACTAACAGTATACTTTTGATAATTACTGGGGCAATACAAATACCATAGGCTTTGACTATCCATTGTACGTTTTATATCTACTCTTTCAAAATAGCGAGTGAGCAACACAAAACTTTATTCTAGTCTGTAGGACGTTTTACCCAAAACAATCTTTAGTATCAAACAGAACAAACATGGGAACATTTTTATTTCTCAGTTGAAAACAGTTCATCATGATAATTTACTAAAAAACACGAAATAGAAGTAAATTTTTCTACATAATAATATACTAAATAGCTCAAATGAAATGTAACCTACATAAATTAGTTTCAATTTGCACTCAAAAAGGAAATAGATGCCATTATTGAAAGAATTTTTGCATTTATTTCCGAAAAAAATTTAGCGTACCATGTCTGTTTAAAAACTACCTTGTACCTAATGTGTATGTACATACGTACATGGTAGCCTGGAAAAATATTACGTTGTAGCCTCAAAAAGTTCCAATCTGCTATCTGCAATGTTTTTCTAACAAATAAATGAAATATTTGAGTATAGGTGAAGATAAATAAAATATAGAACATTACATGACCTGACTCAAAATTGTATCAGGCCAGAGCAATGCCTTGCAAGGGAAGATTTCATATTTATTTTGGTGCATGTCTGGTGTGTTCCTGTCTTCTGAGAGTTTTCACTCTGCCTCTCGCACTCTATAAATCAGAGGGATGACAGACGTACGTAGTACGTATGTACTCCTGTCGTTGTTGTTAAGTACTTGAGGACTCTAACCTAACTCTGAGTAAAATGAATACATTTTATTAGGTATTAGCAGAGAAACGGTAAATAATAGAGTAGCCAAGTCAGTCGTCTTTTTTGAGGAGAAGACCTATAGAGATGCATGCATGCATGACATGTGTAAATCGTAAATCACTTGGTCGTGTGCCTGCCTGCCTATCCACTTTATTTCTTGTTTTCTGGAGAACGAAGGGCCCCGCCGGGTACGCATGAACGACTGGACTAGAAATTCTAATACTGTACGTATACCTCAATCTATTTAAAGTAAAGCTCAAAGCCTCAAAGTACCTACCCACTTACGTATAGTATAATCAACCCACACTCTTACTCTGAGCTGCTCTTTGCTCTTTAGGGCATTTCAATCCAAAAGGAAATGAAATTCGAAAAATATTTTTCAATTGTGCTCGGATCCCCGTAATTGACTATCAATTCTGGCGTAAGTGAATTTCACTCGTCTCCTTCTCACTTCTCTTTCACTCTCAAGATCTTTTCTCCTTGAGAAAACTTTAGTTCACTAGATTTTTCTTCCTTCTCAGTCTTTCAAGGATCACTTGACGATTTTTTGCGTGCAAGACTTATTGGATCCGTCAAGCTTGTTAGTTAGTAGTCTTATGTAGTTTGCCCTCCTATTTCTAATACTAATACCTACTAAATATGTATGCTTTCAAATATAAACTTGCTACCAATAATACAAAACTTTCACCACACACTCTAACAAAAGAGAAACCGACGCTACGGCAACTTGCCAACACAACATCGACATCGACATGGATAGGCAATCTACGCTCTATCTACTAAATAATTGCATACACCATACAAAACTACATAAATACTACATGATAAGTACCTAGCCCATGTCACGTAACAACTAACAACTTTCGTTAGACAACATTACAATATTTAGAAAAGCTACAAATATCTATGCATACATAGTATAAGTAGATGGAGGTTAAGAAAAGTTGTAACGTAACCTTATGTGTATATTTAAGTGTACTATGTACTATATAGACATTTATTCTATCCAAAATCTCCATCACTTTTCCATATGTTTATTTATAATGCTTACATTTCATCTTTGCGGTAGCTACATACTTATTTATTATGTCTTGTATGTTTGTTTATTTCTGCGGATACAATTGGCTCATATTCAGTATTGTGTTGCTTTTATAAAATAGAAAATTATAATGAACTCCACAGAAAGGTATAAGCAGTACAGGAAAATAAAATGACATATATATATGTATACCTACATTACATAGTAGGTATAATCACATGCACTTTATTTCTTAGAAATTTGCTCGTTTGTCTAAGGCAGAGCGTTCTGAATTTCTAACGAGGTCTAAAAGCAGATAAGGACCTGATTTCTATCCCATAGACCTCGCAGGTAATCGTGTGTAACATAATAGGAACATTTAATAAGAATGTAATGGAAATTGTTTCGTCTCTTTCTTAAGCAACTATAATAACTGAATGAAATATGATATATAAACACAATTGTTGCTGTAGGGTTGTTAACGCCGTTTTTCTTGTTTATACATACGTCTCACAAATACATCACCAATTGTAACGTGATACACGAGAAAATCCATCATCTACTAACATGCTCCATTATGAGAAGGAGAAACTCATCAGTATTTTTTCTAGTACAAATAGGTCCAATCAGAATGTCCAATTATTTCTTATTTATTAGAGCGATGGAAATATTTTATTTGTATTGGCTCAATTAATCGAATTTAGATCGGGTTTTGTGGTTCAGTTATTTTTTGAAGGTAGGACTTGTTTAAACGTAAAATTTTTTTTTGTTTATATTGTCGTCAGTAATAGTAATGCTTACGTATTACTATGTAACTTGGTACAATTGTAAGTATGTAAGGAAAACTGTTAATTTTGCAAAACTGCTACATATATAGAGATGCAACTGCAATGAGCGATAAGGGATCCTCTGCATTGAGAGTACTGTACAAATAGAAAATCGTCAATGTCATCCATAATCTAATTGTAAGATGAAAGTTGAGTGACGCTAATTGACACATGAATATTTCTAGATGAGGAAACTCCTTTCACTGTTATTAGTGTGAAGAACTGAACTTGCTTATTGTAACATGACATTTACTAGACATGTCGGCCTGCCCGCCTGGCCCTGACTGGTTTCCATTCCAATTCCTCGGTTTCTCTTTTTGCCTGCAGCAATATTCTGTTGCTCCATAAGCCTAATTGATTTGATTTTCTGCTTGAATATTAACAATCCTTGATTAGATTTGTATTTGTGCAGCCGCTCTAATCTAATTGCACCACGTTCCAAAACAAATACATCGTGAATACAATATAAATAGCCATCCTAGCGTAAGTAGAGATGCTCAAATGTGGGAGAAAGCACGGAGATGGAGATGGAACCGATTATAATCAAGTAGTGTTTGGGTATTTTGTCAATTCAATTATTATTAAACTCGATGGAGTTCTGGTGTGGTTATACATTTTATTCCATAGGTAGAAACTAAAAGCGCACTTAACTAAATTAATATACAACCCACAGGATTTTGTATAATAGATTTATTTACCTATGGACTGTTTTTATGAATTTTGTGCAGAACATTTTCAAATGTAATTCTGAAAATCAAAATTTATTTGCAAATTGAATTGATTAACTACTTTATTTTATCATGTTATTATTATGGCATATTTAGCCAAAAAGATCATATTTAGTTGAATGGAAAACTACAATGAAACGGTTGGGTATACTTAAGGTAAGCGAAGAGTATTATTATGCACATTATGTTTAGTTGTGATACATTTGTACCCCAATTTAAATACTTAGTGTATAAATATAAATACATTATGATACGGATGATTACATCAAATCAATAATGCACAGTGAAAAAACTTCATTAAGCGAAACTGACAGTGAAGGCGACTGACCTGAATATCTGATTTTATGAGAGCTCTTTCTTTCTGTGCCTGTGTATGAAAAGTTTCGACAGATGAATGATGATGAATGAAAGTGCTATTGATATAAATTAACGATCTATAGGGCAATAAGTGATGCGTAATTTTCAAGCACATGCATACTTTCTGCTTTATTATGTTACTGTTCATAATTGATGATGATGAGTCTACCTGGTAATCTATTATACATTACTGATCAACTGATACTATGTACTGTACGTCGTTTAGCATTTTAATTATTTAAATGTAACATCAGTGCTGCAGTACGTAATTAATTATGTTGTGCGGATAGTGGTAAAATTTTGAAATAATAATGTGATATAAACGTTACATTAATTACATCTGTGTCTTGGTGTGCTGCATCCAATTTCTAGCTGAAATATAAAACAGGATGAAAAGATGGAATAAGGAAGGCAGAATTTTTGAAACTAGATTAAAAGTTTTACAATTAGCAGTAAAATAAGCTTCAAATTTAATGTACATTTATCTATACCTAATTTGCAATCAAATTCAGCGGAGGAGATTTCAAAAAGTACATAAAGCTATCATGGGCTACGTATTATACTCCTCTACAAGTCATGTTGCTTAGGTATGTCTAATTACCAATTTTGTACTCAAATACTCATTTACCCTTTCACTTCTGCGTTGACAAAATTAGTGGAATTCAACCAAAACAATACTTAGAATATATACTATACAATACAAATAAAGATTATATGCAATTATGCAAATCCGCTTGATTGGTGTTGGTTCGCAAACAACACAGTTAACATTGTAGCTTTTACAAATAGAGATACGTATGTACATTATACCTAAATAAGTTAAATTTTGTGCGTTTGTTTTTGGCAGCGAGAAAATACTCAATTAAGTCGTTCTAAGTGAAATGCGAGTATATATTCTATATTACTAGTACTACTACTATACTGTGACTATACTCTTTGTTTGTGTAGGAAATTAATGAAAATTCATCTATAAGGGGGTGGGGTTGTAGAATGTGCCAAAAAGTGGTTGCGTAACACTTGCACATTCCAAAAGTAGGAAAGAGAAAGTAATCAATCAAATTGAAATGAAACTCCATTCAATTCAATCACAGTGTAGCTGGTGTAGCTGGATTTTTTGGTATTTTTAAAGGTTTCACATATCGACTAAAAAGGAGCGTCTCTGACAAAGCCATGATGGGATTTAGGAACATGTAGATGTGGAACCATGTGGAGCTAATATATTTGTAATACCGTGTCCCTAGTTCACATTCCTTATTGTAAATACATTTACGTAGAACAGGTATGTTATAAAAGTAACAGAAAATTAGGATTTTAATTGGAGACTTATTATATATAGTAAGTATATATCTGTCTTAAGTATAATAAAGAAGATTAATATAGCTCGAGAGTTCCATTGCATTGCGTTGCAGTCAGTCATTCATTATATACATATATATCTAGTTCAGAAACTTTCTTTTGCGAACTTTCTTATTGTTGGCAGTAGCTTCCAGAACTAACTGCTTCATTTATAGAAAGTAACCAAGTATGTTTAAATTAATCTAGTTAGTGTGCACTTGAAACTTGTATAACAAATGAAAAAGTAAAGAATGTTTATTTTAATGAGTGACATCATCAAATTGCTTACGTTTCAATAAATGAGACGAAGCTCCAATTTTAGTTTTACTTACTTTTTGTATATAATAGATACCTCACCTAGATATAAATAGGTACATAGGTATTTGCAGCAAGTAATAATAGTTTTGAAGATTTTCCTGATTCTCCTTACATGCATATATAATAATAAAGTAGTCAAGGAGCCCTTGCGGGCTGCGGGTGGTCGATTAAAAGTTTTCTACGAAAGAAAGAAATTCTTTTAGCTTCAATACTCAAATCAATCAAGCTTGCTGAAACTGGATCACATCTTTACTTTGTAACAATGTCTATAATTTGTGTTTCTGGTTATCTGGGTGAAACGATGAAATTCTCTGCAGATCTCTCTGCCTTTCCCTCTTCAGTTCAAGCTAACAAGTTCAATTATAGAGAACAAAAATGGGGAGAAATTATAGCTGCTTTTCTATATCTGTGCAGAAGGTATACAGGTTTAGGTACTTATAACTTTAGGTACTTTAGGTACAAACTTAACAAGCGGAAGCTTTCCTTGGTACCATTTGTACATACACGTAAATTCGTGGAGGAGATTAAATACAAGATTATAGAAGATGAAATGGTCTGTTTTAATTTTTTTCCAATACCAGATATCTTAACAGAGAAATTGGGTTATTTATGTACACCTGTTCTGTGAATACCGTTTCGTAGTTCTGAATTGATAAGAAAAATGGAAATGCTAAAATAGAAGAATTCTTTCTAATTAATTGTACATTTACAATGAAAAAATTAAAAAGAGTGCAAAAACTTTAATTAATCTTCCATGTGTACGTAGCAGGTACGGGTAGGAGGTAAGTATTAATTTTTGTGCACCGGCTACTTTTTTATAGGACGAAAATTAGTATAATTGATACAGACGTATACCGTATAGGCAGTAAGTGGTATAACTCAACTCAAAAATTGTGGGTGACTTTGACACGTATAAAATTAGTCGCTGCATACATGTAATGTAGATACTAGATACAGAAAAATTAGTGACATACATAGAGGTATTGTAGTATTAGTGCAGGAAGATTCTAAATATAATCCACTGAGGAATACTTCATTATTACATTTAGCTGCCTAGTTTACAATGAGACTTCTGTTTTCATTTAGATGAAAGAGTCCAAGTCGTCCGAGGACATTATGCATTAGTGTCGTATGATTATATAGGTAAGGCTGATAACACAAATACAATAGAATGGAATACACAAGGTAACTCGCACTATTTGCAGATGAACACAGCATGAGGAACTGGATCTCCTAAGCTGCTTTATTAATTCCATTACGAAACATTGTGCGGTATTTATTCTCTGTACGATATATTTCGTTTTAAAGGCACTCTGGGGATGGCAAATACCTCATCTTCAAAGTAATGTTAACAACCATTCAATATTACCCTATACTACTAGCTAACTCTACTACATTACATGATGAAATACCCATCTGGGATAATGCTACAATCCAATGACATTTCATTAAGCTCAGCAGTCAGCACTCTCCATGAATAAATTTCATTACTACCTTTACAATGTCGTCAGTATTTACTATTTACTATCTATAAAATCTACATTCTATTCCTTTACAGTTATGTACAACATTTTTCCACATTTTTAAATGCAGTATTTCCCATTCACAGAGTAACTAAGGAATGCTGCGGGATAAAAAGACTTCCATTGCTAAAACTATTGATTCCGGTAAAGATATTATGGAGTTTTATTTATAAGAGATTGGCCCTTGACCCTTTGTTAACTGACAATGATGAAATAAACAATACTCTATGTTTGGACTTTTTGAATACCATGTGGGCGTGGGGTATGTGTAGCTGACGCTGACGCCCTCATTAAATGCCCCAATTTGAAGATATTATTGTAGACTGGACATTTCTAAGCACGACAGAATGGGTACCAACCAAATCGCAGAATAGGTTCGGGAGCTATAGTCACCTGAAGGCCAGATTTAGGCCCTTTTGCCAATAAATTATGAACCAGGAGCTACCAAACCAATTTCTAAAGGTGGGACCCCTTGGGGTAGATCCACAAACCTTATTCTTAAGATTCCTATGTTAGTTTACATCATGTATACGTATATGGTAGCGTACATAATACCTATACTTAGAATTTAGTAATGAAACTAAAAATAGAAAACGCTATTAATAAGCCCGATTAGTAATTCTCTTGTGATTTGAATTGGCTTTTTATATCCTTCCTATTGCGACATTAAACAATTCTTTTCCATCCTGTAGGCAACTGATAACTAAAATGTCGATAGTACAAGAATAGGAATAAAGGAAAGCGTTCACATTGTTTGTACTGATTGGGAGATTAAGTCCAGCGCTTTCTTAAATTAAGGTAATGGGGAGTGCGACGTTATAAAGTCCGCTCCTGAAACATTCAACGTTACGTCTCTTCACTAACAAGGCACATTTGCCTTTATGCATTATGTAGCACATTACGTAACTAAATGTATGTAGAGAACCAACAAGGAATAAGGCAAGCGACTAATTTTTCTTTATGGCTTCAGCCTTTCATCTCCGGATGTCTAAACCACTTTCTAATACATTTTTGATAAACCTATGCGTGGCTACAGAAATATTTTAATTAAATCCTCACAGAAAGACATATTGTATGTACGTGCAGTACATAGTACTTCTACTTAGGTATTAGTTATGTTATGTTTCTCAAGAATTAGCTAATAAAGATAAATACCTATGTAACAAATATTTGCTATGGGTGAATAGGTAATTAGTAATTACACAATACATGCCTACAACATATTTATAACCTAATACCTCTAAGGGGGACTCAAAAGGTAGAATGAATAGGAGAACGGGTCACCAGTGCAAGTTAAACAAAAATGGGTAATACACTCTATCTATATATAATTACACAAACGGTAAATAATATTATTGTACTTAAGACTATGACATTGATAGGTACTTGCCTATAATAGTATGTTCTAATTAATTATAGCTGACCAAATTGACCGTGTAATCAATTAATTTTTCTTAATGTTAAAATTCTGTCAATGGGTAGGAAAATGTTCCAGGTACATATACTATAAGTTCATTAACGTAATAATACCAATAATACCAAAAACGTCAAAATAGGATTAGTGAATCAAAATGCTAGCATGCGTATGTTGGTAGTTTATTAAACAGTACAGACATGGTATTTCAGAATACAATATGGGATTAATAAGAATTAGGCGTGGATTGCATATACCTGCAAGGCCATAACTATTATTGTTTGCTAAATCTCATTTTCTTTGTTCAAAATATATGTTGGATCAGTTTTATAGTTAGTTATTATTTTTCTAGCATGTAGAACTCTAAGAAATATCTGCCTACGTTATAAGTATCTTTTGTTATAAGTTTCTTTTATGTATTTATATGTTTATTATGCATCTTATCAGCATTTAGTGAAAATGATTTGTAAGGATAAGGTTGGACAAGTAAAAAGATCATAATACCAGTGTAGAACATAAATATTGTCAGTAGTAAGACAAGACACTTATTATATTAGTTAATTCCGAGTATCATTACGGTATTGCGTCATAATGGGTTAAATCGAAGGATGTATTAGTAATGCAACGTTTCTCTTTCTATGTGGTTGTAATAAAATTTTCAGTTAGCAGTTGTACTTACTTAATTAGTGATATTTGCTTAGCTGAGTTTTGCAGCGATGCCAGGAGAACTGGAGAACATAGCATCAGTCCCAATCTCAATATGAGTTTTGATTGCGTTGCTCCATTCCATACTATCTTTAATTGGGTTGTGTAACTTTGTTATTTTGAGGATGGATTCCTACGCATTATTCCCTTTCCTCCTCCGTCTGTGCCTAACTGCCTACTCTACACTTCCCTCAGGATATTTTATAATTTGCAATTTGTTACTCGCTCCGGATTTCTCCATTCTCCTTCAGCTTCATCAACATGTGTGTAAACATTTTCGTTAAACCATATTTCAGTTTCAGATACACTTAGCCAATCTGAAGAGCAAGTACCGTATTTCCTCCATTCAAAACATCTAGTAGAATGTAAATTGACGCTAGTGGGTTTCAATACGACCATTTGTATGGATTTGTTATTTTCCCCCATAAAAGGGATGACATTAAATAAATTATTTAATTTTTAAAGAAAATACGATAAATCGACTATCCAGTTTATCTCACTATATGTAGTCACCATGTACATTACGTCCGCAAGAACTTAGGCCCCAATGCAATCGTTAGAATATATATTTATGGAGGTAGAACTTTGTGTGATTGTAGTTTTTACGAGAGTAGAATTGACATAGATCTATTTACACTACGGACTGCAGAAACTCATTTATGGATATTGTTAGATTATTCTACGAATGATATTTCACTGCGTGAAACCACGGAATTAAAATGAATAATGTATTTCATATCCTTTTGCTTGTTCTTGTTCGGTTCATTCTAAATTCAAAACCGTAGGCTGAATTCGCATGCATGATATACAAATGCACAGGATTCAGATAAAAGGTTTCACTCAACTTTTCGATGTGATAATCTGCTGAGATGAGTCAGTGAGATTTTATATCCTTTTTTTGATAACAAGACTGCATGGCGAAAATACGAATGGAGCTAACTTGCCAAAATGTAATAGCTTTTCAGAATTTAAATACAAATATAAATATTCTAAAAATTCAAAAGCTAAAAAGCGTGTAAGATGTTAGGTACAACGCGATATTGAAGACATTTAGATTGGAAAATAATAAAACATAATTTTATTTCCACAGGTTAAAGAAAATCTAATATTATTATTTCGTTTAAATTAGTTAGTTCCTTAAATTGGAACACATAATACGAGATACTGTCTGTGCTAGTCATGTCCGTCCCCCGGGCTCACTACGTTTATAATTTATAACATTATAATAGCATTACAGCTACTATTATGATCATGTGAAGTATATTATTATGTCGGTTTTCTTGGGAAATAAACTTGTAGTATTAAATAAACTGTTGCTGGATGTCCTATTTAATTTCGATCAAAAAGTTGTCACTGATGTTGAGTGGGAAGATGTTGTAGTTTGAGTTTGTAGGTATGGCATCAGTTTAGTAAGTAGCAGTAGTGTAAACGCAATATGCCTTGAAGAAAGTAAATAAATTATTAGATGTTACTTAGCATTTCCCTGGAAAGAAGAGGAAGGGGATTTTGCAGGAAGTTCTTTGTATACACAGACGATGTTAAAAGTTGATTTAGAAAAGAGGAAATTATTTAACTTATTTACTCGTCTAATGGAAAACAGATTGGAAATGGAGACAGTTCTAATTTGTAATCCTGTTTTCCTTTTAGAAGAAATCTTTGTTCGTTCGTGCTTTGGAATATGATTCGCTATTTTGCTACCGCCAACCAACTCACTCTCCCACTTAGTTTTCTATTAAATGGGAACTCTGCAAAGGATTTTGGATTACACAACGAATTGCCATCATTCCTTCTCCATTGCTATGATATTGCAATTTTATTCTTCTCAATGCTCTCGCTTTCCTTCCTATTCCAACGAAATACAATTATGTCGACGAGGTATTCGATACAGAATATTCCTACTTAGGTACTTTTACATAGTAGGTAGTAGGTGCCCATATATATTACATTACATAATATTTATAACATTAAGTGGCAAATGCAACGAGAAATGAGAAACAACAACTCACGATAAACCAAGCCACAAAGGAGAACGGGAGAGCAAGGACACTATTTTATGTTTCATTCCTCTCAACGTCTCAGAATCAACGTTTCCTTGTTGGAATTCCATCTTGAGGTATGCTCGGTAGATTGTGTCATAAAAGCTGGTCGGAAAACGAGTTATCACTTCCTTTCGGTGTTTTATTCCAACAATAAGGCTTCAAGTTATCAAGGCCATTACTTTGGGACCTTAGAATGCTATGTATTGCCAAAAAATGTGTAAGCTATTTTGAATTCATATATTATTAAATAAAATATTTATCTATCAGTAGGTGTGTACTAGTTCTACATACATCTACCTATCTGGAAATCGCCGCAACCAAAATGTGAAGATTATTTTCTAGATGTAAATTCTACATGTAGTTAAGTTAGATACTGGATATAGAAAAGAGGAAGCCATTAAATTTTAAATCTTTCATTTTAATAGTTTACATTGACAAAAGGTTTCAATATCAGCATTATCAACAGTATTTTTGATTGGATTGTTCTTCTAAAACCTTTCATTTATAAGCATCCTAAAAAATTGTGACTCACTTTTTGATTTATACGTATTAAGTATAATTCGAATTGTAATAATGTCTATGTATATGTTACTTAGGTACATAATTTTAAATATTGAGGAGTGCATGATAATGATATGTATCTGCCGTTCTAAGGTTCCTCTTCACTCATATGGGGCATAATGAATTGTATACATATTATTAGTATGTCAGTAAATACGTATTGTACAATATTATGTCGACGATATTTGACTTGCTATTTCTTGGTCCCTGGTCTCCTTTGTGGTATTACTGCCCTTGAAATTCATGTTCACTATTCACTACACCGACATGCTAACACTAACATAACCTTCTCTGACATCCTATTACTATTGTGTCTATAATAGGAGAATCGAGAATGGAAACATCTCAGTCGGATGTGAATTATGAGAATTTCCCAAGTGGCTGCCTTCTTCTCTTTCTAAGTTCATAGCAAGGAAAGAGCAACCTCATCTCATTCACATCACATCACATCAAGGAAAAGAAACTACAATATAAATAAGTGCCGTATAATAGTAGCAGGAATAAGTACTGCATACTTACTACTTACTTAAACTAACCACAAATTCGACGACTCACTCTCACTCCACTTTCTCCCATGTACTATTATGTAGTACCTATATGAAATATCACGTTCAATCCGTTTACATATAGGTGTGGGAATGTGGGAAGATATTCTTTATGTAAAAGGTACACTGCATGACGTGAGTATCTAATTAGGAGAAACAAAAAGTCAAATGATACGCCTTCATTCAACTCCCATTCCTACATCTCTATATCCCACATTGCACCACGAGCATTTCTACAGTAATACTGTATGTAAATACTGTATACAAGACATGGCACAATTTCATCTCCTATCCAGTATAAATACTATTAGTATACAGTATACTTTACTGTAGTTGATCTTTTGGTAGCAAATTACTATTTTACTAAACCTTACAAATAAAATATATACCTACTTAATACTACTAACTAACAAAACTACATACCATGCCATATACTATAACTATAACTATAGTACATACTTGTACTATGGTGGACATGTTACGTTAAGTTTATGTTTCCAGCAAAAACATTTTACGATTTACTTTCACTTGTTTCCTAACATTTACGAGCGTTTGTTTTCCCCAAGTGCGTGCGTTCTATTTTTTTTACATGCTACATACCTGCCTTCCCACTATTTATACCTATCTGTATAGCTTTTATCCAATTGTTGTGGTGTACATGTACTGGCAAAACTTTCCTTTTAATTTTGTTAAAGTATTTCAAATACGACTAAATTTTGAATTACATGTTTATTTAATTCTTTGCAGTTTATACAGAACAAGCAAACAAAAATTGCTCACTTACATATTGTACACCTTACAGGTTTTGATAAAGTTAATAAATATGATTGCATGTTTGTACGGTAAATGTAAAGTTAGTGGGTATAAATATACTTAGTTTTCCTAATTTAATGTCAACATTTTTGCCTTTTTCATTTCAAAAGTTATAATGTAGTGATATATAATGTTATAATGTAATCTGAATTTTGAGTAAATTTGTAGGTATAATGTTTGATGTGGCTTTGTCTATAATTTACGGGCAATTTTATTATTTGATGGTCTGTAGTTGAAAATACATACATAATACAGATATCATCTGTAGTTGATGAAATGCATCAATAATTTAGAAATATGATTAGACTAAAAGCTAGCATCCCACAGCCACTAGTATAATGTAAAATAAGTCGCGACAACGTGAATGAGATATATTAACTTCAATGTAGACTTGGGAATTCCTGCTACCACTGTTTAATATTTCCAAACTCTGCTTCCAAAACGTACGTTCTTCTCAATGATATTTTAATTACGGTACGGAATGTATTAACTTCAAAAATTGCGAGGCAAATTGTAAAATGAAACATTTTCTTTAAGGTTTTGCTGAATTTTTGAACAAATCTTCATATTATGCATATATGCAGTATGGGAAGTAAGGAAATAGTGACGTGTTTCAAAATATTTTACTTTGTGTGGTTTAATTTCCACCATTTGATTGTCGTAAATGAATGTCCATCTACAAATTGTCTTTCCTACACAAGTCCTTCAATATTCACGTACTTTTACTATTATTAATACGCCCTTCGTCGATTAAAGTGTTGGCGTTATTTGGAATATTCGCTGTCACGTCACTATTAGTTATTTGTTGGTGTTTTTGGCCGGACAAAAGACAAGTTGTGCGATGTGGTGACATGAGATATACATATAATTGTATTCTGTATGTTTATGGACAAAGTTCCGTTGCTTATCAGTTTGAAGTTGTGTATGTGTGAGGAGAAAGTTTAAACTTCTGTTTCCGACTCAATTGGATTGGATTCCAGCAAGTGGGGAAATTTAGTTTCGTCTCCATTCCGAGTTCAAAGGGAAAGTGGGACATCAATGTGAACTCATTGCATAACTACATAATATGGAAATCAGATATTGACTTTAGTGGATGGTTTTTGCTCCCAAGTGGATGACAGTTACCATTTTTGGATTATTTGTTTTGTAAGCATGTGCCTAGTTGCTAGCTTGTTATGTAATTCTGCAGGTAGTTCGGTTTTGTATAATAAATACGTTGTATATATACTTCTTATTATGAGGGAAGGTACCGAAGTAGGTGCTGTGGTTGAATGTAGGGGAAAATGAGCCAGAAGATGCAAGTGGCATTCGTCAAAAATATCCCACATTTGGTTAACACTTTCTACTATTATACTTTCTCGGAATATGTTTATGCCCATATGTACATAACACTTATGTAAATACATTACATCTAGTAAATATGGAATCATCTGCTTTCTCTTTTTATATTGGAACAAAATTTAAAACTTTCACACTTGCTAGTGCCCCTATATTTTCATGACGCACTTTAGTTCGGTATAGTTTTCTTTACACAGAATATCCGTAAGTTATTTGTGAAAGTCGTAGATAGTGTTTCTATATAAAAAGAGAAAGCAGTTGATTCCGTTTCCATATTTACTAGATTCGGTGTAAATGTATGAATATGGTTTGTACTTATGCTCTGTATTGATACATAGTACTAATATATAATACATAAACATTAGATATGAGTACATGGGCGTAATATAATATAATATTATATTATATTGCGTATCTGTATGTATGTATATTGAGCCACATGGTGTCTTGTCTACATCATAAGTATTATGATCTCTTCATTGTGAAAAGTTTGTTGGTGCGTTGGTTCTCATGTTCTGGTTATGTGAGAGCTAAAAAAGTGTTTATAGAATAACAACGTACGTAGTCACTCACTCACTATGTACTAACAGTCAGAGTTCCTTTGGCATGGAGTGAGTTACACTTTCATTTTATTTCCGACACGTGCAAAGTAGATAAACGATTTATTGTTTCGTTAGCCATTGTCAGCAAAGATTCATTCTCTCAATCCCATTTCCTCAAACATGCTTTATTTTATTTCATATATGATCCTATATAGTATCTTATACACTTCAGAAACATTGTATAACACTTACAAAATACATATTATGTATCTAAATACGTACATGATATATATATTTGTTCCACTACAGATAATATGGTTCTTAAGTGCCCCAAATACTACTTGTGGACCTAGTAGCTACGAAAAAGCTCTTATTTTCCAAGATCTCCAATCTCAGAGGCATTACCAGCAATATGTGAATGGTATACCTAGTTACTTATTGTTTTCTTAGCTGCGTGGAGACGTTGAGGATCTGAAAATTGCGTCTCAGAAATTGAAAGGATTTACGCATGTAGGAAAAGCAAAGGGGATACTTGACATTGATTGCAAATCGCTACAAGATATTGTTGATCATGTAAAGAATGTACTTCCAACATTATTAAATATGTAGTGTTAGAGTTGGGATTGAATCATACTTGTCGATTCAGTTCAACAAAAAAATCCATGTTTGATTTTGTATCTTGCATTTTTCCAATTAAAAAAGTGTATGCATACGTATTTGTATATTTTGTCTCAAATTTCGAAATCCAAAAATATTTAAACAGGCAAGTGTTGATAAAGAAAATGGTTTTGTATTTTTAGTTGACAATTTTGAAATCTTGGCGCTGAAGGGTGCGAGACACAATAAAATAAAAATATTTCGACTACATTTATAGGTTCGGTTTGAAAATAAGACCAATTTGGTCTGAGCTGGCACAGTTCAATTTAATACTCTCTTTGATCCTGTTACAGAATTCGAATGTGCAACAGTATATTATAACAAGTCATAATGGTGTACCAAATGTATTTATAATAGTAATGATAAAGAGTAGGAACGGTATTTTATATTGTCAAAGTAGAGTATTAGATCGGGTAATAGAGAGGATGGCTTATTGTCGGGCGGCATATAAATCGGAGATTTAATAGTAAGCGTGTAGTACTACTTATTCTAGTCCTTTTATTTTGTTGGGAAGGAAGTGTACCGAAGAGCCTAATGTAAGGGCAAGCAGCAGAGCGGGAGAAAGTTCACTCTGTCCAACAGAGAGGCAAAGGAAAGTGGAAAATAAAAAGAAGACTTTCTCTCTCTCTAGCTATTCTTCATTATATTTTATGGGAGACTAACAATAAGTTCCAAGTCTACACGCTTTTACTACATTATATTCATATCTCTAATATATTCCTACAGTATAAAGCACATTGCTGGCTAACGTAAGCTACATTACATAAAATGTGTGTTGCTTTTCCTTAGTATACTTATTCTTACACTGCATACGGAATGCTCTATGCTTCTACAGGGTGGGACACGATATTTCGCCCTTAATTCTAAGTCTCCTCGAAACTGAATATATTGCGAATCAAAATTTTGTGGATAGTTTTTCTCTACTTCGAAAACATTTTGTCTCATCAAATCGGTTGAGATTTAGTAGCTTCAACATTTTTTTGAAAAAATATAAATATTTGGCGAAGTTAATTAAATTTGATCTTCTATTTTCCTTCTTTACAAAACTTCAACTGATATAGACATGGCCAAGTTTGGTCTACGGATAATATAAAATTTGCGTAGCGTTTATGATATTTTTTGTACTCATACGAAAAATTACTAAAAATTATAATATTCTTTTATAAATTGAAAAATTTATTTTTGACTTTTTGTTTTCAAATCATTTTAGAAGCGAAATAAGATTTTTTACAAAAATAAGACTTATTTTTCCCGGAAAATACTGTTGACGAAGTTAAGACACTAAGGAAATCATCGTGTCCCACCCTGTACATTCCTACGTTATGTATACGGTCGTACAGTTTTCGCTTGTTTCCCTTTCTTCATCTTCCTGTTCTCTTCTTACTTTTACTGGCTTTGCTTTGGTCTGGCCTGGCTAGCTGCAAGGCAAAGCAAGCAAAGGGAAAGCAAAGTAAAGCAAGTCAGCCATAAGTACTTCACTATAACAAAGTGGTAAGAAGATTATGTAAGGGAGTATAGGCATTTTCATAGACGAAGAGCCAGAGGAAGCACAAACCAAGCCAGGCTAGAGTCGATTTTCTAATAATGTAGCTACTCTTCACCGTTTACTGTTAACAGTAATAATCTCATGGCAAACGTACGCACATTTTATATACTCACACCGTAAAGGTCGGATCAAAGGATTAACGGCAGATGCAATGGGGGTAGGTAGTTTCTATGTCTGCTTTCTACACTTTAGGATCTTGTTTTTAATTAAATTGCTCAAATAATATTAAATCCGTGACCTAGAATAATGCAACAACATTTTTGACCTGTTGAAGCTCTGACGTCTTATCACGTCAACAAAAATTAAGATAGGTTTAAAATATTACGCTTTATAGAAACATTATAAAGCTAGGGCTAAGATAGGTACAAAATTTTCCAAGATAAATATGCAGGCGTTGCCGTTATGTAGATATTTTCCGTCTTATGGAGCCTGTTCTTTGTAAGGAAGGCAAACTATTTAAACTATTTCTACAAATTATCAATTAATAAGCCTAATCTGCTTATAGATTGGAATAATAGGAATAATATCCTACAGCTATACACAAAATAGAAATATGAAGGAGAAATACGAAATATTTAGAAAGAAACTGTTAAAATTCTTTACATAAGTAAGCATGTGTCATAAAATGCACTGTTATTGTTGCAATATAATTTTTACGGTGTCCTGGAGTTAGCTAGTAGGTACTTCCTTATTTGTATTATTATATATGTATTAGTGTGTGCATGAGTTGTATTGTATAGGGAGGAGTATGTCGAAAATTGTTTGGTTGAGAAGATCAAAAAAGTATCCTTAGAAATGCCATTCCACTCCTTTGCAACTTTACAATCATGTTATGTATGTTGCATTTATGTGAAGGAGAGTTATGGTTCCTGGAAGTTAGACGCAGTCAATGCAACATGAGATTGCCACGAGTCACTAAAATGGAACACACCTTCGTCTTTGAATTGCCAAATCTATTTTCAAACATTTTTTACAGTATGGAGTTCCAACAAAATAATTGTAAATATTTAGCTCAATATTTCCCCATAAATATTATGTAAGGGATGATATGTATTACTATTTAGAGTGTAGACTATGGAATGCCTACCATTTTTATATAAGTAATGCAAGTAATGTTAGTACTTTAGATTAATTCAAAGAAAAATAAAGATTGTACTTATTGTATAATAAACTAGAAGATTTTTGGTATCACTGAGCCTTTCACCATTCCACAACTCAAGTTGCTTACCCGCAAGTTGTTCTGCAAAAAGAAATGCTGAAAATTAATAGAACACGAAACCCGAATCTTTTGATTTCGTCTCTTGGGTAGGCTTTTGTATGAAAAAATTTATTACTGCTTCAATTAATGTACACTGTCAACCCAGTTTACATTTTCGCATTAAAAAAATGTAGATACATGTTGGTACCTTTGTTTGATATTAATGATATCATATTCCAAACAAACCGCCGTATGAAAAAAATTATTTTCTATTGTTACATTTCGTAGATTTCTATAATGACAATGGAATTTGATATCCTTTACAGTACATTTCTCGAAATCTGCAAAAAACTGGTTTCTGTCGGTTATTGTGCATTTTTGCTACACCCTACTAAGTGCATAAGTACATTAGCAAAATTTATAATATCTTGCTTAGATTTTAATGTATCGATCCAACTTGGGCTTAGAAAGACACTTCTAAACTGTTGCTGCTTACCACAAGGAGGGTTATAATTTCCTGCGTCCTACATTTTAAGTGGCCCATTACATAACGACGTACATTTCACCTATCCTTACGATAACATAGCTCTACCAAATAATTTTGGAACAAATTCTTCGACGATTCTTATAAGTAACCATCTTTACCTTACTCCTTTATAAGAGCTTTTTCTTGAAGACCACCAATCCAATTCCAAATCATCATTAAATTATTTTCAATACAAATAGTACTTAAGGAGAAATCAAAATTATGAAAAAGTTTTTGCAAATCAGTTTACAAGGTGTAGGTATCCTTAATTTTTGAGGGATTTAATTTGGCACAGACTTTACTTGTTAGCAAGATCGTTCTGAAGTAATTTTACAATTAGTATGCCGTATAAAGCGAATGCTATTTTAATTGAGTTAATAAAATCTGACTTTTCTCTTTCTGGAAAAAGACTCTTTGAAAAATACCTTTTTATAGGAGCCTTTGATCAAGAAATGGCGGAAAGCAATTCTTATGGAAAGGAAAATGTGGAGAAACCGAGTAGAACAGATGCTATGTAGCTGATTGTGTTTGTATTTAGAGGCAGGCCGTAGGAGGTGAAATAATAAGTATTAAGCCAGCTAATGATATGAATTGGTGCGATAACGGTAATAATGAAAAACGTCATAATAATAACACGTGCATGGTCCCACTTTACTTCATCTCCAGCAGACTCCAATAGTAATGGCATCATCTAACAATAAGTAGCTAAGTTACAACAGCTTAATGGTCGGTTCCTTTTTGTTGCTGAAAGTGTAAAGCATGCACTAGACATTCATTTCCCATATTTAGCTCATAATATCGCTTCGTACGTACCTATCACATACATAACACAAATATATTTTTCGTGGTCTTTCTATTCTGCACATGTGGGACACAGAAAAGCTCATTCTCAAAATATATAGATTTTCTTTAGTGGGATTCCATTTTTCTATATTTGTACTTGATGCTATCTTTATGATTCGTAAATGGAGGATTGTGTCTAATATATAATAATTTTAGAAAATAACTTACATTCACCTAAATTCAAATAAATTGTCAACTAACCTTTTGTTATGTTATGCTGCTACATATATTAGTAATTAATATCTTTTCACTTTTTACGGATTGGCAAAATTCAAGAAAAAATGAATCCTTAGTCGAATCGTACGTATAGGGATGGAATAATGATATTTTCGGCTATTTAAAATTAATATCTCAATTTCGGATAAACGGGTAATTTACTAGCAAGAAAGGACTCCTACTTAATTAGATCAATTTTTTCTTTCATAGCAAAAGCAGAAAAATCGTTCCTTCTAGATTATCTCAGGAGATGAATTTAAATTGTACGTAATAAATTGACACAGGTACTCTACGGAATTAAGTTTGAATGTGGTACACGGTAATATTTATACATAAAATAAGTATTTAGTTTTCTTTTGATTGTGGATACATATTTATATTGTTGGTTACAAAGTTGTCAACCTATTTGAAATATAAGAAATGAAATCCATCTTTGAAAGCATACAGTTGCTTAGCATCTCCTTTTCGCTTTATATCTTCAGCTTTCTCCATTTGAATTACTTAATATCCCGTGTATTCTACAATCTACAATATATTTCCATTGGGTTCTAATATTTGCAATTTGCATGCACGAGTTTTATGTCTTTATGTCTCATGCACTCTGACAAAGTAGTTAGTTATAGTTAGCCAACCCAACTCACGTATGTCGTATGTCTTGTATTGTGTTACATAATATTTGCTTAGGACGTAGTACAAAGAAGAAGATAATGAATGTAGCAACCATTACCCTAATTTTCTGAGAAAACTTAGGTTACAGAGTTGCCTATTTAGCCTACTTTTACGTCTTATGTCTACAGAATTACATATAGACTCAAAGTTTACCAAATTTGTTCAGCTATAGTATAATGTACGGGGTTAAAAATATATCGTTCCGGGTAGAAATGGCAGTATGTATCGAAAATAATGAAAGATTGCTTGTTTTTGACAATCTAACAAAAATTTATTTCTGAAAACTGTAAGAAATATTTGGATCCACATAAAAAATATAAAAAGTTCGAATCCAGTGCAGCATTATGGAAAAAATTAAATATGACGGAAAAACTTATGAGTTTCATTTTTAATCAAAGTCAAATAATTAAAACATTTTTTAAAAAACCTTAAAATTGAAAGCCGGGGTAGGTTTTTTAACTTGTTTCATGGAAATTCGAAATTACCTTTAATATTTTTCTCTAGACTACCGCAATAGGCCCAAAAATCCCATACACTATAAAATTACAATGCTTTTGAGATGACACTAAACATTTTGCATTTCTGCCTGCCCGGAACGATATTTTTTCTAACCCTGTGCATATAGAGGGCAAAAATCTGTTTATATTACCTTGATCCACTTATCTAGGTACATTTGTAAAGGTACAGAGCAAAACAAAAGTGCAGAATGTGCACAATGCAATGTTTATGTTAAATTGTGGAAGGATGAAAGGCGAGCATGAATTCATGGAGGTATTTTAAAGGAAACTACTACAATCTACCTTTGTACTGTGTTTGGATAACATACCGGGTACCACTAGCATTATTTATGTCCATGTTCCTTTTCCAATTCATGTGTGGAGAAAAGGAAAGTGGAAGTAAACGGCTTCAAGGACAATATGGGTTTGAAAGCGTAGATTGCAACTTGTAAGTCGTAAGTTGTAGGCACATAGGAGTGTTAGTCCTCTTCATATATGCAATTTGGGATTTAGTGGAACAGGAGTCGAGGCGTGTAAATAAGTACAAATGTTAACATTCATATTCATGAAGGTTATTATTATTTCGTTTGTGAATTGGATCCCGCTCGCTTTCATTCTTTTATTTAAAACATTCAACTCCTACCAACAATTTTCTTTGAGAGAAAGGTTAGTTTCCCCCTTGCTTTGTCCTACACAAAATAAAAACTCCCATTTACTAGTAATGATACGAATAAACTACAATAGACTTGCATTTTATACGATGTTTATATTTGCAGCTACATATTTAGTTCTCTTTCAAATAACCGTAGAAACATTCCATTCATATGAACTACAAAATATTACACCTATTTCCTGTTGATATGACATTATTGGGTTTTCTTCTCGAAAAACTCAATTAATAAGATCATGTTTCAGATGCAGTAACAGGTAACAGTAACTAGAAATGCAATTTTTTTGCTTTGTAAGTATTAAACCGATTTAACATAAAATGACAATTATTTATTTCTTGAATGTCAAATAACTTCCAAAGAAGATTTTTATGATGACCATCATTTAATTTTGCTCTTATCCAAAAATATTCTGGCCTATACTTACATAGTAGTACTCTATTTTATTTGCATAACTTTTAAGAGATACTTTCCGAAATTAAAGAAACTCTTCTTGGTACACACATTCAATTAGATAGATTTGAGATAATTATATTTTTAGAGTATCATTTTACGACTTTGCATTCCCTGAGTAGTAATATAAAACGTAACTACATGTAACATGTAATTGTAAAAGTAACTGTAATGTAAAGATGAGTCTAAATGTCTAAATCGCATGAAACCAAAAGTGGTAGGTGGTCATAAAGAGTAGGTTGAGTAAAAAACGAGTGAGTGAGATGAGCTGATAGCAAAAATTTCTACAGGGAAATTAACTTGAAGAGCTGCAAGAGAATTTTTCATTTCACTTCTCTGGAAAGAAGCTTTCACCCTTGGGAACCACAAATTGCAATTATCTGAGACTGGGAACAACGTTAACGTACATAGAGTAGAAGTAGAGTATGCAATTTCCCAGGCATTACAGAAATTTTCTTCAACATTAAGAAACACATGTAAAGCGCATGGAAGATCCGTAGTTATGAACGGCACAGCAATCGTAAACTTCCTTTAATTATAATTTATCATCTCAGTTAATAGTAATCTTAAAGATTTTTCCCTCCATTCATTGCCATGGTCAACTTCAAAAATATTTTGCAAATAGCAACACTAGCACTAAAATAATGGAAAAATGCTTACTGTATCCTAAAGTTGAAAGTGATTGCTTTTGATTTTCTTAATGGAATGATACAGTCAACATTTCAGTACACGTCTAAGAAAACAAAATTGAAAAACTACAAAATCCAAGCTCTGTTATATTATGCATGCGTTTTGCCGTGCGGCAAACAATAAGTATTTTTGTATTTCAATTTTTTTAAACAAATTTTATTTAACTTACGAATTATATTTACCTAAATAAACACTAAAAACGTTGTCCAAGCAGTCACAAGAGCCCGACCTTTGGTCAGGCGTCCTGTGGCTGTAAGTAATGCAAACATGTTAATATATCAAGCGTGAAACTGTAAATACCAAGTTTGTAGTGCCTATAGCCTAGGAATCACCACACCCGACCCCCACAATTGATTTGCATCTCTCGATGAGTGTTCTGCTCTCAGGATACTCCATCCAAAGTTTACTTGGGTATAACACCTTCAATCGTCATCGCGAGTTATTTACTGAAAATAATATTGAGAAAACTCGCACTTAAGTTCCGTTACGTGCCAATGTCACTCATTTCCCGAAAAATTATTTCCACTTGAATATTGCAGAGCCTGTCCAATGCAACAGAGTACAGAATTAGAAACATCCAATAATGTAGTATATTCTGTCGAGTACTTACAGAAGAAAGCATAATGTACTACAAGTACTACACATTTATAACACAATGATATCGACATCAGTGAGGAACATGCACATAAAGTAGTACTTCCCTTATATGTATTTTAAACTCTCACTGTAAGTAAAGTACGTACTACAAATTATATTTACGTCTATTGCAGATATATAAATATATCGAAATCAAATATCGAGAGATGAGTTTCACTGGGAGACTTAGACCTAGACAGAAGTATTTAAAATATAAAGTAGCCAAAAGAGAAACTTTCCCATGATATTACTACAGAGAATGAGAAAGCACTAGAAAGTAATGCTACTGATGATAAATATAGTGTACTGCACTGCAGCGTGCAGTATATTATATCGATTACTAAATATGTTTTTAAATAGTCTGAAAGTCAAGCCAAATACCTATTTAATATACTGGAGGAAAATAACCTAAAAGCAAGTGCGCATCAGATGTTTCAAATTTTAGTATTATATATTTTGTTCAGCTGGCAACCAATTGTGAAATTTATATTTTCCGCTATTTGCTTTTACATTTATTATTATAGTTAGTGACTAACTTGCTTACTTATTCCCTGGTTTCTTCTGTTTGGTTATCTTGCAAAAGAAAATGAGTAGAGGAAACATGGACATAGACGTACGTGACCTGAGTTTTTATTTTCTTAAATTCATTTTCGTTTAGAATACCTAAATAATCCTGCGTTATTTAAAGCAAAAGAGAATAGCAAATTCATTACGTGCCTATGTGTACAATGTATTTGCGAATAAGCCAAATATTTTACACTTACACAGTGAGTAGAAAAATTTTGGAATCGTAAAATCAACTGATAAACAAAATAATTTCAGGGTGCCTAGCATTTTATGAAGATTGTTCGTAGTAATATTGATTAAATTGTACCTCTATCCGTAGTGCATGTCACGTCTACAGACTTGTCATGATTTGATCTGATCCGAGTCCCCATTTAGTACAGAAAGATATATTATTTGACTTTATTTAAAATGTAATCAGGGAAACATTCAATTTATTATGTTCTATTAGACGCATAGTAATGCTATTTTATAATATGAATGAGTTAAATATTATTAACTTTTATTCAGGAAGTTTTATTTTGTCTCTTACAGCTAGAATATAATTAAACACTTACATGATCACAAGTGAATGTATTTAGAGGATCCTAAGGGGCCGGACGCAGTGGGATGGAAAACGGTTTCAATTTTAATTTTAAAAAGTAATAAAAACAAAAAAGAGCACCTCGACAGCACTTGATTACTATTTGAAACGTGCTGTGGCTGCGGCGTGTGGTATATAAGTAGGTCAAAGTAATACAGTATCGAAAAGCAATTAATAAATTTAATTGGGCTGAATACATATATCGCCTCGTAACTTTGTGTTTATTAATTTTAATTAATTTGAATCGTTCCTTTGCGGAAAATCAAAATTCAACTTACGTATTTAATTGCTAACAGTTAATTTAAGATCAGTATTTCCTTATATACCTTTAGGTATTGTGTTACGAATTACGAACATAACTTGAGTAACTGAGCACGACTACGTATGTAATATACAAATACATTTAACTCGCTTTCAGAATAACATTTGTTGGGTAGAAGTTGTTATTCCACTTTACATTATTCTGCGATAAAGTTTGATCCATCACGTTGCACTTATGTGCACAGTAATGAGTTAATGATAGTGAGTGAACAATATTACTACTTAAATAATGCTTTATATAGTTAGTTAAGTTCAGATGTGGAATCGTGGAAGGGAGGTTGTAATAATACTTATTAGCAAGTCCGAGGCGTGAGTATTAATATATAAGCCATAGTAAATCAAAGGGAATATTAATAGTAGGTAGGTGAAAGTGGGAGTGCATAGAATTACATGTAAAGTAAAGATCCATTACAGCACAGCATCAGAGTTTATTATTAGGTTTAGAAGTTTAGGCAAGCTCTCTAGGAACTACTTCTGCAATATAGAAATGTATCCCGAGTTCAGAACTAGGATATAGGTACAGTGCAAACTCTCCAAACTTTCCCAAAACTTTTCTTTTTCCTTAAGGGTGCAAAAGAATAAATGTGTACGCAAATAAGTAATGCCAAACTATATTTCTACAAGAGTTAAGAGAAAATAGACTAAAGTACTAAGGGTGGCTTTGTGGATTTTCGGAATTTTTTGATTTCCTATATATAAGTAAGACCTCTACTTTCAATTCCAGTAGTCCAAATAGACAAATTTTGGCGGATGAGATAAAAATTTTGGAAAACCCTACTATGGAAGACATTTTTCCAAAGAGAAAAGTTTTCTCTAACGGTTATGCAGCCGCATTTTGGTACATTTTTAACGGAAAGTAGGATAAAATAGTTTCTAAGTTCCAATTACATGTAAATCCCTATTCAAAACTTTTCTTTTCAAAAATTAATAATGGCTACTAAAAATAATTTTTCGAAAATATCGTCCTCATAACCGTCAGACAACCTGGAGATTTTCAACATTTCTATGAAGATGTTCTTCTTGTGTTGTTGAACTGTACTCATCCGGCAAAATACCTTCAAAGCCAACCTTAATTACTTACATGCTTAATCTTTTATTTTATATGGCATAATTATTTTCAAATTCATACATAGGGATACTCATTGTGTTCCATAATGTATGTAGCTGCATTCATTTCACTAACATACGTTTGCCATTTTTACGTCCTCGGACGCTATTTAGTAACTTTCTTGCATGCATTTAATAAATAATCAATACCAGTATTCAAAGAAAAAATCGCTGTTCTTATTTTTTCCTGTACACAAAAGTAAAATTCAATATTGGTTATCAATACCTTCCTATTCCTTCAACAGGAATCTAGCAGCTGGTAGAAATGAAATGAAGTGGAAGAATTGCATATCAAATCGTATTGTAGGCGCCGTAAATACCAAAACAATATATGTACACAAAAATACAGAAACTCAAAGGACAGCATGTATTGTTTAATTGTTACTCCTGTGTTTCAAGTGAACTTTTTACGGTTCCTAAAATTGAATTTTACGTTTCCTCCTGATCTAATTCTGATTTCTACTTCCTCAATTTATTGGTAAATATTCATGTAATGCATTTCTGCATAGATGGAATGCAAATTGAATTAGGAGTCAATCCAACATTATTCAGTCAGTTTATACGATATACGCTACGCTCGTATCGTACGTACCTACCTCTGCATAGGCAAATTGTTTGTACTTAGTCTTTCACTCAATAGAATAGAAGTATGTACCCATATGGTACATAATATAATGATAAAAGACATCGTACCCAACATTACGTGTGTAAAGATCTCAAATATCCTACCCGAGCGCATTCACTTTATACATATACAAATATGTTACAGGGAACATTTTGTTACTTGTAATTCAGAGATTATCATAATGTCCCACAGCATCTTTATCTGAAAAGGGTTAAGAAATTATGCAAAACATCTTTAAAAATGTTTTTTGCATCTAAAATGGAATTGTATTTATCCGATATGTGTAGGGGGTACATATCTTTCTATAGTATTGAAATTTTTGAACAGGAATTTTTTTACGTTATGGCCTAGGCTGCAGAATAATTTTTTGTTATGCATACAGTATGCATGTTGAAAGATATAGAGGCAGACAGGGTGGTTAATGTAAACTTTCATGTTCCATTTCCATGTAAACTGTAAACATATATTAACGTTGGGAAGGTAAAGAATGTTTTATTTATTCATGTAAAGATTCATAAGGTTCGTTTCAAGTTATATAAATGTATGCCTATATGACATAGACAGTGATGTACTTTCCTAACATTATGCATGCACATATGTGTCACATTACCGTATTCATGATGCGGTCCTAGCATCAACGTGGTTTTACTATGGGAGATAGCACATTCATAAAGATAAGTAAAAGCCGGGACACTAAATGCATATATTTACATCGTATCTTAGTATAACCTCCCAGTTGTCGCTCATAGTTATTATAAATACAACTATACCTACATACACTGATGTATTTCCTTTTCGTAAAACAATTGCTATCAATAAATACAATATGAACGGATCAAAAGTAAAAGTATGTGGGGCACCTACCTTGTACACCTATATATTACGCTGCATTGCGTAAGCCTATTAAATTTAAAGATCGAAGTTCTCAAATATTAAATATTATATAAGGTAAATATCCAGTGGATAGGTTTATAAAAATACATTTATGTATGTAAGATGCAAATACATTTTCCATCTGCTCATAAATTGAAATATTCCCTTCAGACGATTTTTTAAAACTTTTAAAAGCATTTCTGCTCCGCTATCTTTACTTTCCTCTTCATACTAAATATATTGTGTACTTTATGCGATCCTTGTATATATGTAGGTATGTATGTAGGTACATTTTAGTAGATACTACAAAAAAACGCAGTCATGGTTCAAGATTTCCTTTTTCCTGGACATAAAACGGTAGTTTCCACTTCCCATGTAAAAATGGGAAGATATTCAGGGTCCAGGGTAAGCCGAAGGTTTGCCAGTAGCCTATTTTCTCAGATTTGTCCCATATTTTCCAAATGTGTAGCTGAAGAAGATAGAAAGTGTAGAAATGGGAAGTAGTGGTTGTTCTGGATGGAGGAGTGAAGCAAGAGACATTTCAAACACTACATAAAGAATACAGAAATAACAGAAGAGTATACCTAATGGTAGGTGTAAGTATGTACAAAATGTAAGTACATAAGTACCTATGCATACAGAGCATGAAGTAAAGTCTTGGAGTTTTATAATAATATTATGCACATACATACTTAGAGATCTTTAGGTATTAGATAGGTAGATTCGTGGATTGCGGATTAGAGTTCACTTTGCAATTTTGTCCTTTTTCGGCGACTCAATTCTTGTGACTCCGTTTGGCTTGATAATAGAGAAGCTACCCGGATACTGCCTTAGTTGTAGTAAACTTGCAAGGAATATCAAGACTCCGATATAGAACCTTAGAACCACATTCACTATAAATGATTTTGAAAATTAATTAATTTTTATAGGTGTTACCCGACAAATCAACAAGTTAAAATCTTACATTAACATTAAAAATTTGTTAAAAACACAAGACAATTATTTTTTCTATTTTTACACTGAGTAACTATTTAGTCTAATCTTAATTGCTAATATAAAAATATTGGGAGTTCGGTTACATATTTGAAATCCATTAAATGTCTCCAAGTTAAATTATTTCAACAAATGTAAAATGACGAAAATGTTGAAACAAGTATTACAAGCATCTTTAGACTAAGGCAATTTTAGTAAACATTTTTGTAAATGAAGTCTTTTAAGAAAAAATAATATTGCGAATAACAATACAGATCATGCATATATACCGGCACAAAAAATATTAGTTATTTTGAAAAATGTTAATTTGTAAATATTTCACGCAGAATTAAATATATTTTGCCATTTTTTGTGGGGAGGGGAGTACTAGGTTTTAGCAAAAAGGTTGCAATGCAATGCCACTGTTGTAGGTATATTGTACTGTACTATATAATTGTACATGCATACATATGCACACACTTTAATCTACGATATGCATTTATAAAAGATCAAAATGTCCTACCTACAAGATTGCTATTGGGATCCTTTGGAGAATTCTGTCTGTGACTTATTGTTAGATACTTACTTAGCTACATACATGGAGGAAGGAGGGTGACAAGGATTTTGGAGTCGGAGTCTGCTAGGGCCGCCATGCAATACCAGTGACATGACAGTGAAGAGCTCCGGGACAGTAACTCTCAATCTTCTTCCGATTTACATTGGCTTGACTTGCTGACATGACATTCTATCTATTTCAGGATGAATCAATACAGAATATGTACACTGCACTCTAACACATCTTTCTACTCTATTTTTACTGCTTTTTACTGTAACTGCTACCCATACAATTATTCTAGTTTGTGGCTTGGCTTATAGCTTGGCTAGGATTGATATGCTCTGTACTGTAGAATAATTCCGCCAGACGCCTTCCACAATTCTAGTAAACTACATACATACAGATAGATAGTTCTTTTAAAGAATGTTACCTTGCCTTGCCATGTTTGATCAAGACAGACGTTAAATATTACGATTTGTTTAAAATAAATGGTTTCCCATCTTCTGTCATAGCTTTATCATGTAAAATCTGTATTCAAGCCGCACACTTTCATAAGACAAGAAGAACAAGGTCATGCACATGTATTATTCACTTTTGATATTTTGTCTACTGCCTACAATATTCCATTCTAGGAAATGCTAGCGCACGTCAATCCCAATCCTATCCAAAGAAATCAAATCCAGTGCAAATTTGTTTTCGAATAATATTATTTCAACACATTCGTATAGCCAAGATATTTGTAAACCTATAACATGTAATACTGCCCAGATATATATACTATGTGCTAACTTGAAAACATATGTTTCTTATGCTCACGTCAATTAATTGAAGAAATTCAATATTAATCACTAGAAAGTTAATTTTAGAAAAGTGAAAGCGTGCAATTCTTCCAATAGTAGAACAAAAGGAAAATATTTAGGCAATCCGCGATATAATAGTTTTATATAGATAAATTCTTGAAGTTGGGGTACCTATTTAAATTCATAGGAACGTAGTACGGTGTACATAGGAAAAGACAAAGATAAAAAATGCAACACGCATTTCTGGAACTTGTACTGAATTAAATATTTAGGCAGTTGGGCTGCATGCAGTACACACAGCATAGGTTTTCAATAAGCGTTGTTGTAGGTGCGGAACGGAGAAAGGATGGATTAAAGGAGAATGTTCACACTTTAGCATAACGTCGTAGGGAATATTTCGGATTAGTTTTTCATAGTGACTGTAAATGTAGTTTGCATTTAAGGTATAAGATTAGCAGGAAAGAGAGTGCGGGCGGATACACGTGAGACGGATATAGACGGAAGTGGTGTCTGATCTGACAATTCATTACTATATCTCGGTTTGGCCTGGTTGGTGACATAAGAATGAATAACAAATAAACCATTGCAACCAAGTGGATGCACTAAATATTGTCACTAAAATACCAGTTCAGTATCCGATGAAAATAGTTTATATGATATAATAGAGGTTCCTACTGAATTCTTGCGAAATCTTCCATTTCCCCATACTTGGGGTAATGTGAGATTTATATTTGAATTCCTGAAGTCCAATTGGACACCACATGCCATGTGTTTCTATTTAATATTTGGTGGCGAGGGGGTGTGGTCAATTATCACCGTAATGGGTCAACTATGTCAAAAGTTGTATTATTCCCCAAGACCGACGGACGGACTGACAGAGAGACAACAAATAACGCAGCAGCCACTTAATACAGAGTCACTGGAGAAAGAAAGTGCCTCCAGGATAATCTCCACTATTTGTATCTACTGGGTAGTATAGTGGAAGGGAATTCCAGATCTGTGATTGGTGATTCCATGCGGGATTCTG
Source organism: Tomocerus mixtus (assembly GCA_034694165.1). NCBI lineage: Eukaryota > Metazoa > Arthropoda > Collembola > Entomobryomorpha > Tomoceridae > Tomocerus > Tomocerus mixtus. Next base: position 50,197 of record JAQFYC010000292.1, read on the forward strand.
GCTTATGTTCCTCTCGCTTGTAGTTTGTAGAACGTCCAACTGTTAATACTCCAGTGCAGAGACGTGACGTGACAACGTCCATTTGTAACTTTGCATAATTTATAGCCTTTGGCTGGAGCTGGAGTCAGTTAGCATGACTTTTATTAAGAAAAACTTCATCTTCGCTCAGGGTTCTTTTTTTTTCCTTCCCTCTACAGATATATGGAACAAAATAGAAAGTGCCTATCCAGCAAATATATTCTATTGTACTTAAATAGGTTGTTCTTGTTCTTGTTGCAGTGTGCAGTTGCTTTTTGTCTCTTTTTATGTCATGAATCCTCCTGGCGTGTCTCTTCACTAGCAATCTCATTTTGACAAAGACGGAGGAGAATTGTATTTAAAAGTACAGAGTTGCAAAAATTGAAAGGATACATTTATTACAATTATGTATTTGTGGAATATTCCTATCTATGGAATTTATATCATGAGTAATGCTACCGATGGAATATTACTGTAGTAAACAATTATTTATAGCACAATGTATATTTAATTATTGAACTAAAGTCGTTAAGCAGAGAAGTATCCATTATAGTTATCATTTTCACTTATTTTCGAATTAATTTCACAATTTACAGATAATGACAAAATGTATTAGTATGCATAATATAACTGAGACATTATATTGTTAAGCAAGTGTACACCTCTAAATGTGACAGTAATTTTCTAATATTCCACGAATAGGAATACTTTTATCTGGATTGGAATAATCCAGTTATAAATATTACTTGGGTACGAATATTCGGATATGAATAGTCAGGGTAGAAATGTTCCTGTGGGAATAGTCCGCCACCCTATTGGAGTACAGGGGCACACATTTGAATGCTTGTACTCCCAATTCCAGTAGTAGTGGGGGAAAACTAAAAACAATATCCCATTGGTTAAGAATCGCAATTTAAGATTTGCAATTTCATGCTCCAATTGTTATCAATATATTATGTTCATTACATAGCTTTCAAATATTGGAAACTATTTTACACATTCGTGACAAAAAAAGTTGACATTTTTGGTTTTGCTAAAACTATTAATTGGGCTGTACCCAACCCGGTATTGTAATCAATCATGTGAAGACTGAATCATGTATTAAAATAATTTAGAATTTAGATACCATGTTTCATGTGACAATATTAAATGCAGTAGTAAGAATTTATTAAGTATTATAGAATTATCATTACTATACTGAGACTATTATAATTTTATTAAAATAATCTTGGGAACAAAATATTTATAGGCGACAATTACTATTTCATATATTGCCGACACTTTTGAGATTAGCCCAGGCAGAGACAGGACATACGTTTTTTCGTTTACTATTCCCCAATGCTCTTAAGTAGGATTTCAACAGGCTTTCCCTTCTGTTAACCCTAAAAGTGTTGCATGTCTGACTAGCCTTACAGATTAATAAATCATAATATCACCTCTTCGGGAAATTCTATACATAACGGAACAATGAAGAAATACAATCTGTAACACGTGACTAAAGAGCTTTAGTCAATGTATAATATATTGTATTATCTAATGGCAATCCAGGATAAATTATTCAGAAATCGTGTAACATTTCTCTTAACCTTGTGCAGAAGATATAATAACTAGAAGCAAGTACCTTACTTATGCATGAAACCTGTCCGAATGAATGTACCTTCCCAACTCCTTTTTAATTATTCGTAGTTCAAGGTTCGTAGATTAAGACGCATCTTCGTAGTTGTAGTTTAGCTACTGCGTTACGAATACGAAAGTCACAAAATTCCTTAGTTTATTAATTGAATAGAAAATTTAATGGTCCGACTTAAATATTACTGCGTATATCAGCAATCTCCGCACACCTTTTGATAAATGAGAAGCTAGAAAGTCTTACTGGCAATATAACTCATCCTTTCCCCTTTCGTCAGTAGTATAAGCATTACAATTGTAAACGATAAAAAGGATGTGATTAAACCCACATGAAAGAATCTAACTGAATTACACCTCTGGACAGTCTATTTGTGATTTAATTGGCATAAGATATTAATTACGGTATTGGAAATAGACGTGCCCTAAGACCTATCTGTAATAGCAATATTTGATCTGCGAATGCTAAGCCTCTAATAATTAATTAAAAAGTACATTCTTCCCGGCAGGTTTCCATAAATAATAAGGAACGTACATAAGTCCAGCTGTTTTATACAAAAGCTAAAGAGAAATGTAATATCTGGATGATTAAATAATTTTCTCGGGATGACCATTATGTCACCCAATATGCTACGCAGTGGCACAGAGTCTTTACTTATAAGAATGATTTTCTGCAGCACATTTTCACATTGTTCCATAATCCGACTGAATGTTCAGTCAGCTATCACTATTCTGCACACGCATTACAAATTACAAAAAATTATACGAATTTTATTATTGGAAAGTCTCCTGAACCAGTTCTTACCCAAGATATTTTTATTTTAAAACTACCTAAATTTCCGGAATTAATTCCTTTCCAATTTACATGCTAGATATCATATAATATAATTTCTTGCTTTTTACAACGTTCAATGTTAGGAAAGTTATTTCTTTTCTTTTTAATGTTATTTCTTTAGTAGACAACAATGCATGCATCATTATTGTCCAGATTAATAAAAACGTTTCGCTCGTCTCGAAGTGATATATCGCCACCAAAGTCCATTTCTTCCAGAGGGAATCATTTCAAAAGACTTGGCCTCTATTTCAATTTGTCGTTTTTCTGTGGAGGAGTCCCTATAAGATGGGACAGGGCAGATCAAAAATTTAAATATTCAAAATATCATCCAGGAGCGAAAATATTTGCTATTCTAAATACGACAGTGTGTTGTCTCGTTATCCCCGAACTAAAGAAGTCGGTTTCCCATTTAGAAGAAGGAAATGAACACGGCGCTGCGGAATTGATGCAAAGTTTCTTCATAATGATGGTGACCTCTATTTCAGCAATTTTCATGGCTAATGCTGCACAATGCGGGGAGCAAATGACAATGGTCCTCAACAGCTTCAACTCAAACGAGTTGCTCTACCAAGGTATGTAAAACAACATAATTAATATGGAATTGGTTAAATAGTAGTTTAGATTTTTTATTTTTAATATTAATATTTCAACGTTTTTACAGATTTGGAATCAGAGAAGAAGTGGATTCATGCTAAGTGGGAATCTCGCATATGCAAATGGTTTGTGCCAATTTTTCAAGCAAGAATGACGTTGCTCGTTTTCAGTACTATATTCTCTCGTAAAAGAGAACTCCTTTGGTTTGAAAATATTTTTCCCGAGAGTAGGTTGTTTATATTTGGGATAAGATTTACTATGGCATTCGCCATGCTAATTGGATTTAATTCAGCATACTTAACGGTAATCTACGTGGCCATTTATCTTTTTCGTCATGCTTACTGGATGAAAAAAATAAGGTTAGCCACTGGAATTTTAAACATTTACTTACGCTGGCCACCTTAAGGATGGCATAATTGGAACACTGTTTATAATTAAGTAGATAGTATATGAACTAAATAATTTTATTTTGATAAGTAGATGTGAGACAGATGACTTCGAATACAGAATTTCCACCTACCACAAAATGGAGGTCCTGAACATCGCATTTGACGACAGTCGCAGTTCCATTTCTTATCCTGGAGGCGTTTTTATTTTATCTCTGTCGGCAATATTCTTCAGTTTCGGCTCCATTAAACTCTACGGAAGACTCAGCTTGGGATCCTACATCAAATTCCCAATTACCAGTATCGGAGCTTATGTAGTAATGGTAAAGCTGTTGGCTGGATATGCCACTTGTTGGGAAAATTCTTCTCAAGCTGTAGATTCTATAATATCATCTTCTAATGCAAATGGGAAATGTTCACAGCTTCACAAAAAAGTATTGAGGTCCATTAGAATATTTGGATTCGAAATGGCACCATTTCGGGCAGTCAAAGTTGATAGAGTTCTCGATTACAACGATTACGTTGTCAATCAAATATGTTCACTTTTAATATCTTACAAATAACACATTTTACCACCTTAATGCTTTTTAATAAAACAATTTTCATATTTTTGCATATTAATTAGAATAGATCCTGCTTAAAATTAACTATATAGTGCAATATTGTGGGATAAGGTGACACATAACCACGTTTGCACTCGTGTACTCCTAATTCCAGGGATAGTGGGAAAAAATATAAAAAATAAAAATATTTAATTTGGTAAGAATCTTTCGCAAATTCACGGCATAAATTTCATTAATAGTATGTTGGGTTTATTGCTTTCGAATATTGGAGATAATTTTGCACGTTCTTTAGAAATAACATATGTAAAAGTTTAATTATAATTAATTCCAGTAAAACTTATAATTTGACCTATAAATAAACTAATAAAACACTGGCTTAACAAATAACTAAGTATGTATAAGAACCATGTCAACATTTTGCTAAAATTGTTTAGCATTTAGATGCTATGCTTTTTGAATATCCTTAATAATTATATTATATGTACTTACGAATGCAGACAAATGACTATAATTAATGAATTGTTGTTCTATTAAAAACTGTTTAAAAAAATAACAAACTAATTTAAGGGGCAAATGTATGCAACACATAGCATTACAGAACGTTAGACGAGAAAATAGTAAAACAATATAAAGAAAATTGACACATCAATCTCCAGAGTTTGTACAAGTGGTCGAATGTCTTTCTTCTATGCCACTGGAAATATGTGAACGAGAGGATGAACATTTGTGAGCGTAACGTTGCATACATCATGCATCTTTACACGAATTCCTGAAATAATATTGTAATTGAGCGAACCTTGCGAACACTCAATCTCTTCAATAGCTCCTTCTTCTCGTAGCCTTTCCTTTCTGTACTAAAGTTCTTTTTAATCGAAGGACCAGCGTTAAGCACCAAACTTGTATGATACTTAAAACAATCTTATCTTTCTTATGCTAATACACGATCTATCTTATGAGTTAACAACTGGATGACTCCTAAGACTATATTATGTGTACCTGACCTAGTATGCTGGATATAGCTGATCCAAAACAAGAAAATCTTCAAAAATTCAACGCTCTGAATATTTGTCTTAAACTAGATTTATTCTAAGTACTGGCACACAAAAAAATATACACGTCTACCCTTGACGGAATCCAAGTTGGAACTGACTTTTCATTCTTGCAAACATCTCATACATACCATTTTTCCCAATTAATTCAATTCTTAACTTATCATAATTTATAAACTACTACTTACAAACTACTTACAAATATTCTTATTAATATTATCGGATATCATATAGTTTCAAATAATATTTCGACATAACTAACTAATTCTACTATAACTAACTGACAAATTATATTATCAAATATCATATTATTTAAGATAATATTCCGATACTCGTTATAAACTAACTATTCCATTTGCTTGACAAATAATCTTAATATTATCGAATATCATATTATTTAAAATAATATTCCAATAAATTAACAAACTACTCACTATAAACTAAACTTACAAATTATATTATCAGATATCATATTATATCCGATAATAATCCGATATATTAACATTAAAGTACTTATCAGTAACTAACCCTAACCTAAACCTTACAATTAAAACTTGCTTGCTCTTGGGGCGGCAACAAATATTTTCCTAGGTAGCAGACATAATCTTAACTTTTATTGTTGGTGATACGTATAATAATTAATTATACGTTATATACTTTATGTACTTACTTACTTAATGCAATTTAGAAACTTTATGCGTGTTGTATTGCGCGTTCTTTGTTACAGTTACAGCACGCCCTCGAGTATAATCTCCACAATTCACTTTCACCACACGTTCCCTATGTCACAGAAAAAAGCTGCTTATCCACCTAAAAGTAATAAATACTACTATGTATGTAGGTAGTCGAATAACCTTGGACTTTCGAGTAAGGGACGAATTTTTATAAACTGCATTGCATACCTAAGATAAATGGCCGAGTATATCAGCCTTGAAGGCAATATCTCTTCCGTAGCCTTCCTCTATGTATCGTATGACATCTCCGCATCAAAATGTCCACTACATTTTTCTTTTGACAACTTGCCATGTCTAATATCATTTCAGTTTCCAATTTCCTTTAAAGCAGCTCATTATTCTCTACCTTCTAGGCAAATAGCTTCCAATTTTCCTCGGTGACATGATCACACAGAATTTAAAGCAATTGTTTCTGGCAAGACAGAACAGGTCACATTGGCTTAGTTTAGAAAAAATAAAAAGGGAACTAAATTACATACCTGCCGTCTTGACTCTTTTTTATTACAATAGTCCGCTACCGTTTTCTATTTTTATTAGGAGAAAGTAAGGGATTCTAACAAAACAAATTCTTTTTCTAAACTATATGAGACAGCAAGGCTTAAAAGGAATATTATCTTATTTAGTGAAAATAGGGAGTACAACGATAAAATGTTTAAGAAGGGAATTCTGTATAAACACTATTAGTTTTGGTTTCGAATATTTCATATTAAAATTTGGATACACTGAGAAGCTATTACACAATCTGAGCAGTCTGCTTAAGAAAAGCCTTACAAAAATATTATTTTTCGATAGGTAGACAAAATTTTATTTGATCTTTGAATGAGTTAACCTCATATGAAACATTATAAGTATTTCTCACACATTTATCTACATGTTGAGGTTACCACCAGAGGAAAATCGCTCAAAAATTGATTTTTGGATGTCATTCATAAATTTATTTATGTATTTGCATGTACTACACAGTACTTACCTAAGTAAGATGCCTTTATTTTCACTTAACAATAAATTTAAAGGTTGTGCACGCTCTTGCCTGAAATAACATGCTGGAACCCCATTAGCTTTGTCGTTAAGATTCTTTAGAGTTTGATTCATTCGAAAGTGGAAAGTGGAGAGCCTAGGATAAAAGGAAACGTGTTGAGGGGAGAATGTTCAAAGTTGAGATGTTACAAGCAAAAAGTCTTTGTCTATATGTATTGCTAAGCGTGTAAAGTATGGCAGGCTGTTGTTTTGTGTAATGGAAGGAATATGGAACCCACGGGGACTTTGAAATGATGTGTAGGCTTTCTAAAGTAATTTAGCCGCTCTTAAATTCCAACTACCTTACAATACATACCATCCAGATTAAGGAACCTTCCGACCTTCGCCAGAGAATGGATAAGAGAAAGAGTAACCTGGCCTGGGCCAAGTCAAGGACATTTGAGTAAGTAAGTAAGTAGTATCTAGAACCTACTAAAGTAGAGCAGGAAAGCAATATAAGACAACATTACTCGTTGATAGGCCAAAAGTGCATGTTGAGGAAGTGGGAAAGCAACTTTACATGAAACACACTAAAATGTGTCCATAATGGAAAGCCCTATGTCTTTTATTATTATATTTTAGTATACCTTACAATATTACAATGCAACCACAGGGAGGGAAGGTAACAATATGCTACACTATCTATCATAAAGTGTAATACATGTAAGTATTATAATCCACGTCCAACGATAAACAGCAAGTGAAAGTACATACTTACATACATAAGATGCGGATATTTCCTTAAGACTTTCTTCTGTTCCTCGTCACGTAAACCAAGTTTTCCAAGATAGAATGTACATCTCTTTAAAGATTAGAGTCTGCTTTTCCCTTTCTTGACTTGACCTGAAATGACTAAATTGGATCATGTACCATCTTACATATCTTATTGCTAGTCGGCTAAAGATTTCAAGTTTTCCGACATTGAAAACTAAGTAGACTAAAAAAGGAAAGGACTCGATCTCATCCGTCAACCTTAATCGAATATGTTAACGATGGCTTTTAATTAGGATGTTAATAATGGAAGATTTGTGTTTATTTTAGCAGGACAAGAGCTGTTTCCCTATAAGCTAAGACTAAGGCTAAACTTTTGCATTTTAGTATGCACTCCAAATTAATTAGTAAATTAACTAGACGTAAAAGAATTAATTAATACTCCAAAGCTTTCGTCAATTTTGTAATGGAGGGCAAATTGAATTAGTGTTCACAGATATACTTAATTAGATATTGTCATGCACTCGCTAGCTGTGGGTTAAGCATGTCCGATGTTTAACAAGATTAAAGTTGCTAACTTTTGGAATTTTTCAAGCCTATCTGGTAGATTCTTCGGTATCCTGTTCGTCGTTGCGGGATTTAACATTAAATTGAGATATTTATATTTTATGTTTTCCATCCGCCCTTAAAGTCTAATTTACACGTATGGGTGCAATGATTGGTGGATGGTATGGGGCCTGAAAATTACTTGTAGACCTATACACAGTAGTGTGTATATTCTATAGGACGTACTTTGGACAAGACACTTTCGAGAATTTCGTGGATAAGGTTCGTAAAATTTGATGATTGGTTTTTATTTTGCTACATAAAATGTTGAAGAGCGTAAGTAAATGGTGAATATGTGCTACAACCTGTTAAGTAGTTCTTGCTGACCTTGAAATAAAGATGAAAGTTGAAAGCACATTGTGCAGTACTTTCACCAGAGAAAGTGTCTATGGCTATGTGTTTTGTAGGAAGGAGCTTGACAGATATTAGCTACGTGCCAATTTCTTAAAAGTGTCTGGACCGCAGCATCTTTCTCCCTTTCGCTCCTGAGCTCCAAAAATATTGTGTGTGTACATATAAATACTACAGATAGTATACGAGTACAATATAGTTTGTCTTGCTGGGAAATAAGTGTGTTAAAGTAGTTCATGGTTTGTGTCTGCTTGTTCTTGTCCTATCTTAAGTCGCATCTTATTGTTGGATAGAGTTGGGAGAAAGTCGGCTGTGGCTGGTGTTAAGTATATAAATCTACTGATGTCATCCATCCATCTTCATCTCTCCATCTCTTTCCAGTACATGTTATATTACTTACAGCATCCCACATAATAATGAGCCTGCGATCCGCATCTAAACCCTTCTCATTCATCTTCATACAGCGGCGCTTTGTGTTTGGAGAAATGCTGATGCACAAACACTCTTCAAAGTTCTTTTATGCTGGTCGTCGTGGCCTGGCAGACTTGGCTCACTGCTTTCACTTCTCTTACAATAGTTATTATTATTATTTAGAATATTGGGTACAGAATAAATGCCCACTTTCAACTTGGAAACACTACCTGGTGGATAAATGCCAAAAAGTGAGCCATCCGAATGTGTAGAGGAAAATAGAAAACCTATGACAAGGGGTTTTCGCTATCTTGTATATAGACAGTCCAAACCCGGGTTTGGGTAAACGGGAAAGTTAAACTAAATATTTTTTTCCACCAAAATCATTTGGTTCTTTTAAAAATAATTGGCAAGTTATAAATTGGTACCTTGGTGTTTTCTTTGTAGATTTTATCTGTAATAGAACATGAGACATGAAAGCTGTACGTAAATCTATCAATATTTTAGAAATTTTCATATTATTCTAGAAAATAGAAAGGAAAAGCCTACAAAATTAAAAAAATAAATATCGTCATTTGTAGGCACAAATTAATTGCTTAACGTAAGAACTACTGACTGATTTTTATATACTGCACAGTCCTACTTTCTTAATTTAAATCCTTCGCAATTTTAGAACTGACTTTCATAACAGCCACATTTTTACAAATGTTCAACATGCTGGAAATGCATATTATTATTATGTAGAGTAATAATAATTATGTACATAACATGTAGTTTTGACAGTGAGAACATGGAAATAGGGCTATATAGTATAAATAATCAAGTTATATATGTAAAGTTCAGTGATATTAGATTTTTAATGCCAAGCTATGTATTTAATGGTTGCAATTTCAAGTTAAAATATTATGCTTTCGACTCTCAGATCTTCTTGCACCACTTTTGGGATAGGATTTGAAGATAAAAGCTTGTATTTAGGTTGTCAGGCCTTCATTTGGGTAAATAAAGCATAAAGTTGCGTGACTGTCTGCAATCTCGCTTCGTCCCCACATCCTCAATTATCTTTGGGATATAATTGTGTCTCTAAAAAGGTATTGCTAAAAGCCAAGAAGAAGGAAAGCCATAAAAGTGAAAACCCATCGCCCTAATGATGTTTTCTTTCTGTCCACTCTGCCCACGTGAATGGCAATGAAGATAGCAAAAGACAAATATTAAGTGCACTTAAATACATAGCACAGGCCAGGCAGGACAAGAGATAGGAGATGTAGGACTTCTTAATTTCACTTACCAAAGAGAATATACTATTACACTGCCTGTTTTTTCTCTGTTTACCTATATATCACAGTGGTACTTTTATACAAACTGACTCCACTAAGTTCAAATGCCGAAACATCACACTGTAAAAACTGGGAAAAAGTCTTATTGATACCATTTTCAGCTAACTCTGTTGATAACTCCTGCTTGCATAATTGGAGACAAAATTGCCTGGGTTAGTAAGATATTTGCACTATACATAAAATTGATTATGATTTAGCAAATGCAATAGAATTGGACTTTATAAATTGTACTAAATTGCCAAAACTTGAATCATTTAAAGCGAAATTCGTCAATATAATTTTTTTAGATTCTTATTAAACAGAAAACAAGCTATTAATTGACACTTTATAAAAAGTTTGATTAAGATAGAAAAATGTGTGTAATACTAATCTAGTGTTACACAAATTAATAATTGGAGCAAAAGTTAATGTTAGCAGGTAAAGCTTTCAATTTGTCCTATTTTATCGGAGAATTGCATGAAGTTAATAAAATAAATAAAAATGGTCAAAATTAATAAATATATCGAAAAAATGCATGTAATACAATCTTCATATGCAAACGTTACTTAATGCGTCAATTTCCAAGATGCATGTTACAAATAAAAAACTAAGTGTGTTATAGCTTTCAGAAGTGAGAATTTGCACTTTGCACTACTAGAATTGCAAAAGTAAATTGTAAGTAAGTTGGAATTGGCCCAATAAAATGTGTTGTAGGCAGGAATAATAAAAATTAAGACAAGATACTTCTAGTGGATGAAAAGTAAAGACGGAGATATTCGGTTTGTTGATTATTCTCGTTTTCATTACCTTGGATTCTGGAACTTGTTAAGGGGCCGAGATAAATTCAGTGTGTTCTGTAGAATTAGAGTTGTGATTATGTTTGTTTAGGTATCCTTATCCTTGGTCTGGTTGCTCTTTGGGTTTGTGTTGATTTGATGTGACGATGCGATGTGGATTGGAGTCACTGAAGCTAAACTAATCTTAAGTTAAGCCGAGCTAAGGATAAGTTCAGTAGGATTGGCTCGAGTTTACCTATTTACTTTAATGCGAAGTGAAACCAGGAAAGGGAAAGCCAACAGAAAGGAGAACATTAATTTTGCTCTCTTGATCTCAGCTCTCCGCACTCAGAAAAAACACTTTTGTCTCCGAAATGCAATGCGCTTCAAGTTGATTTGGCCAATCTAAAGTATATTGGTATCTCTGTTTTCAAATGCTATACTGACTATTTATATACCTAATACTAATAACTAACTAACTACTGTAACTACTCACTCTCATTCAAGTGAGTAATAATGCACTACATACAAACGTAATGCGTTCTCCTTTATCTTTGCGACTTTTTGCTGTTTGTACTTCGGCTTTTATTCTATCGGAAATGGAGCTTTCTTCTTAAATCTGTGAATGAGTTTTAGTTTGCAAAAAATGCAGGTTGAGATTTTACTTTACTTATGTTGGTCATTCATTTGCTTTATGCGAGACTTTCTCCATTTCTTTCTACATCCAGAAAGTGTTTCCCTTCAATTTACTTTCCTTCTTGTGCTTTATATACTTAAAAGGGAAACGATAACTTTCTCCACACGCAGTAAATAACTAGAAACTAATTCATTTTTACGTACATATGTATAGTACACATACCGAAGAAGTCTTCTGTAACATAATTCTCCCAGACAATATACCTACATAATATGTAGGTTCTTATCTGTAAATTTACTCTTCTTTTATTTATACTGTGCTAAAGCATGTTTAATCCAGTTTCTAATTTACCTTACATTTTTTATCTCGATTCCGTAGACTTAAAGTAGGATTACCTGCACTGCAATTTTAATCAATTCCCCCTTTTCATTATTTCTAAGGAAGCTTTGCAATTTGCAATCTACAAATACATTTTAATGAACTGTAACACTGTACAATTAATTTGGAATGTTTCTACTATCATTGCGACAGGTAAATAAGAAATTTGTTTAAACAGTCTATAAAATTAATTACAAATTACTACGAAATTTTTTTGAAAACAACGAAAAATATCCTAATTGTTTCAATATACTTATCTTGCAAAATGTGTGCAACATTTTTGTTGTACAATATTATTAATTTTTCTTTTTTGTTGACTTAATTACCTTGTTGAACAATTTTGCTTCTTAAACAAATACCTGAATAATTAATTATAAAATAGCTTCCATTTCAGTATAGCTGCTTAAAATTTGCTAAAATTTAGCTTGACTGAACACCATATTATATTTTTGTAAAACTTGCAAGCAAAAAAATTCGAATACCAGTATACAAAAATGTTTAGGTTTATCCACCGTCTAAAAAAATAAATTTCCTTTCTGTGGTATTACAAGAGACCACAATTTTTCCCTTTTCGTTGCCACTACGTAGTCAATAAATGTTCTTTTGTTTGAGTGTGCTCAATTAATCCGCTATTTGGAACAGTTTTATTTGACAAATGCCAAATTAATTTCTAGTTCTTGAAGAAATGCCACTAATGATTTATGTCATTGTCTATTTCTGAGAAGTTTATAATTTTTGTGAAGAAGTCGTTTTAATTCTAATGGATAGAGTGTCAGGGAGCATGGCAGTCTTTTTAAGGTACATTTTTTAAACGAGGATAACTTTTTGCAAAAGAATAAATTCTCCAGGGTAGATAATTGAGCGCAGTTTCGTTGAAAATTCGGGTAGTTCCGTTCTCCTCTCTTTGTTGAATATGAGTCTAGAACTGTGTGTGTGTACTACTGTGCAGTGCAGACTGTGTGAAGTGAAAGTAAGGAAGAGAAGACGAGAAAGAGTCTGAGCTTTTCTACAGATCAAGGCTAACAGTAACAGAAGAAAGAAAAGACACAATCTTCTCTATCTGTAAATAACAGACGTCCTTAGGCACGCAATGTATATTTTATAGTCAACTAGCTAGCTAAAGGATTGGTGAACATGCCCTTTCTTTATTCTTTGTGTCTTTAGACTTTACACAATTTGTAAGACTTCATTGAATTCTGCATTCCACAGAATTTTACTCTTTCTCCAGCTACACGCGACTCCATTCAACTCCAGTCTGATAAAGTGCTACAGCGACTAGTTGGTGAGAGATCTGAACAGGTCCAATATTCATAGGCCACCAGTTCTGCTAAATGTAACTAAATTATTCGCAAGAAAGATATGAGCCTACCGGATACAAATTATGAAGAGGAAAGTAGGAAAAGCAACAATGGAAAGGGAACTCGACGAAGACGAAGAAATAAATGAGATTTGTGTCTCGTCATTTCCGTTTGTCGATTATTCTCCCTTCATTCCATATGCCAACTGCTAACCTTACAAAAGACCCTCAATTCCTTTGCTTATTCTCAACTCTTCCGGAAACTAAAATGCTCCTGTGCACTCTGTCTTTCTATTTAATAATGAAGGAACCAGGTTGTAAGCATTCATCTTTTACGGGAAATAAGAGCAACTCAATTGTAATTTGGCCAACGTAAGTAATTAAAAGCAGCGACAATGATGATATCCCTGCAAGATATTAATATGTAGACGAAATTCCTGGAACTAAGGAAATGCTATTAATTATTTCCTTAATTACTCATTGCAGAGTTAAATATAGTAATAATCAAAAATACAAAGAGATATTAAATGGTACTCCCATTTAGGTAAGCTGAATGAAGCTCAACCTCATAAAAACATAACTACAGGGAAGTTTATAAGTAAACGGGACTTCTAGATTACGTGAAGAAAGTACACCACTATTTTCCATGTATTACTGAGTCTTGTAACGACAATTTCGTCGATGAGGTTTACTACGTGTTTTTATTACATTAATATACATACAATTTAATATATGCACTACACAGGGATTTCAGTCTTCATGCAATAGCAATTAAAAACAATTAATAATAACTAAGTCTCCTTTGTTAGATTTCACGTTACTTTCTTGTTCTTATTTCCTAAAATCTAAGATTTCGTCTATTTTGTGTCTTATTGGTAATATTTTAGGGAAAATGTATATTTATCATTATCTGTACAATACAACTGTACTGTATTTAGAATTATTTGTTCATATTCTGATTTTATAGTATAATTTCTAAAGGTTGAATGCATTTAAGGCAGAATGAAGCGAGACTTTACTAAGTAAGATATTTATGATGTGATCTATCCAGAATTTCTAATCAGATGAAGTATCAGTAATTGCATAATCCGGAAGATTTAGTTGTTGTTCTGAAGATACGCGGAATAGATTTCATCCTTGAACTGTGTAAATCATTGAAATCTTGTTGGTTGTGACTTATAATGGACGCTAAAGGCAGAAAAGGTGGGAAGGGAAGGGAAATGCAACTATGTTGTGAATATATAATAGATGAGACTCATTGATAAGGGTCTTTCTGTAGTTAGTTATTAGTTTAGGAGTTAAGTGTAAATTATTTGTTTGCACTTCTCTGTTTATTTACCCACTTATTATTTGAAAAGGGGATGTTAAGCCACTGATGTGTGTCTAGTTCTCTATAATGTAATTGTGTTTCTGTTCTCTGTAATATACATAGTGTTGCGTTAGCCTGGAGATTTCAATATTTGAAGTAGTTGTTCTTGACAGAGTTTCAAGTAGGAAGTTTTCGAGTTTTGGAGTTTGTCTCTAAAGGTGAAAGAAACAATTCTATTGTGTAAGATTTGGGGAAAGCCGCATATTCTATGAGAAAGACAATAAAGTTCATGTATAGAGGAAAACACATTTCAAAGGGCAAAAATAGTTGTGGTTGTGGGATTTTTCCTTTTACCATTTACTCAACTTTTCATTTTCCCAGGCTTACTTACTAAAGATTTGTTCCCAAAGCAGAAAATTGGTGGGAAAGTGGGGAAAGTTAAACTTTGCATCTTGTATGCAGTAAGCATGTTACTTGGGAAAGTTCGGCTGGCTGGCTTGCTTGACTTCCTTTGTATTTATAAGGTTGTTCAAGGCTAAATGTTCAATCTCACTCCTACAAAGGGAATGCATTATAAGGATTCTCACTCTTCTTGTTGTCAGCTAAGTAAGTATATCCCTAATCGTAATCCTACATTTCAATTATGTAGAATTTCAAGTGAATATCTAGGCAAATTTCCTTTACGACTCTATTAAAACCAGAGACCGGACATATATCCAATATTTCTAGCTTGTAAAGGCTTAAAAATGTTTTAAAACTGATTAATAAATTAAATATTCTAACAAAACATGTTCTTGACATTTTAATGTACAATAAATCAATAACGAATTTTTATAATTTGCATATGAAAAAAGAAAATTTTACAACAAGCGTTTCGAAAAACAAGTCCCAAATTTAAAATCTGTAAAATACTTACTATAACGGTGACGCGACAATTCGCCCGGGCGACAATTCGCCCGATGCGACAATTCGCCCGGGCGACAACTCGCCCGGCGAC
>JAQFYC010000293.1:0-65544 GCA_034694165.1 Tomocerus mixtus
AATTCTTGAGCGGATATATTATTAATATTATGGAAACGGCGACACATATCCACTACCTGAACCTGTGTCCTGTCCTGTCCTGCCTTGTCTTGCCTTGACTTGACTACATTATGATATTTACGTTTACTGATAAAGGATCATAATTTTATTTTGTTATTGCACAGAGTAATATTCATTTTACATCTCCTCTGTATGTAGATACTCGGAATTTTGTATGTTAAATACAAACCTACTATATTTTATGAACTCAAGGTATTTAGTTGCAATGTACCACACGAAAAATGAATTTCCTCTGATATGATTTGTTACTTTGTATACTGTGTGGAAAAAGAGTGAATTTTATCTACTCATACAAAGTATTATTAGGGTAAATGTAATGCTAAACCGCCTCATTAATTTTCAAATTATTTCCTAACATTTATACGTGTGATAAACACCAAACTTTTAGTGCACATAAACTTTTTGCTAAATAAAAGTTTTACGATGAACATGTATCATTTAAATTATTTGCTGACGCTAATTTTATTATGCTCCTAATTCTACACATTGCAGATTTAGAATTCGAACAAATTCCGTTACTCTCTCTCTCTCTAATATACTTTCACCTTTACATAGCACTATTAACCCACTATTACCATTTTATTTTAAAACTAACCACGAAATAATTTAAGGCTTATTACAATAAAATTTTACAGGAACACATTACAACGCCAATATCAAGTTCAAACAATAATAGAAGGGCATAATGGGCTATTATTTGTATAATCGTTAAATTATATACAATATAATTATTATTAATAGGTAGGTAGGACGTTATTTTCACTATCTTTCAATACATACATGCATGCAGGTGTTTCAACAATGGTAGATGTATACCTACATTAGTTTTAGTTACTTATCGACAGAGATAAGATTCAAAGTTGAAGAAAATCAGAAACTAGTATGATAAAAGTCAAACTGTCTGAATCATTATCCACAATCCACACCACAGATGAAGGGAACGAATAAATGCAATGGCTGTGCATTAAAATCCATAAGATATGCAAATTCGTTTATAAATATTCTATAGGTATACACAGCTAAGTAATTATATAATAGAATGAACTGTGAGCACAATAGGAAGGTAAACTGCACAATGTGCTCCTGCTTGCTACTAGTGCTACACACATAATTTGTTTACAGACCTTTATAATCATAGAAAGAGCTACTGGCTTTTTGCAAGACTATTAAATACAGAGAACTAATGCTAACACAAGCTTGCTTTAACCGATCACGAAGGAGGATTATAAAAACTAAACTAAACCAAAGGAAAACTGCATTGTAAATTGAAAGGCTTCGTTAAAAGTCGAGTTAAATGACAATCTTCAAGACCGGTAGCCAAGAAGCGAACAAAACCCCTTCAATCCTTCCATCCACACACACTCGTAATGCTAATAGCTATATAATATATACCTTCAATGGAAAACAAAGCATTCCTCTTACCTATAAGTATTAAAAGATGTATAATAATATATACTAGTATAATCTAAGGTAAGTTGCATGCATAACAACAACAACCTACGCTCGTTTAACGTTTAAGCTTTCCAATATCTATGCACCACAGATTTTACCTTTACTTATTACATGTAGAAGGATTATACACTTATGTTCAATTATTTAAATTTTGCACCACACTAAGGTATTAAGTGCAGATGGCCATACTATAGAAAAAGAATAATATATAATATGTAATATGTTGCTCCCGGTGGATAATGAAGAAAATATTTCTGTATGTAAAAGTAAAAGAAAACAGGCTACTCTGAAAGTTTTCCATCCATCTATCAAATCACTAATTAGCTCCTCATAGCTCATAGTACTCATCTCCATACTAAATATTATGCATACTTACTCTATATACTAAGACTAAGCTTACAGGCAACTCAAAATATTTTGCAGTCATTCTTTCAATGTTGATAGTTACTTACTTACCTAGCCTAACTTTCTCAAGTGACTTGCTTTGCCTTGCCTTGACAGGACAGAACTGCTGTTTAGGCTAACGAATGACTGTAATGCATTAATAATACACTTAATATATACCACTGCTAACGACTGGCGATTTGTTACCTACACCTCTGAAAGTTTATCATTACAGTGGCCATCCCATCCCGAGAATGAAGAAGCAGAAAGAAAGATTCGTGTTTTCTTCATGAATAATATGCTAATACTCACCCACGACGTAATCCATCCAATTCAAATAAAAACTCATCAGAGATATGAATGATATACTATACTGCTAGGCAGTAGGCAGTAGGCACATACATGTGCATTGACTCTCACTCTTTAGAGAGACAAGTACATTACTATTACTATTACTACAAGCATTTAGGTACTACTGCAGAAATTAGTATGCAGAGATACACGATACAACTGATAGGAGATAATATTTTATGTGTACTAGCTGATGGTATGTAGTATGTAATGTACGTTCTGTAAATTCTGTAGTGTAAAGTTAATAGCCATAAGCCAAACAAGAGTCCAGCTTGTCCTCCTAAGCAAGAAGAATATAAAACGAAAGGAATCCAGGAGCGGTTTGTATTGGTTATGCATATTATGTAGATATCGACATAAAGAAGCAGAAATACAGGCAGCTTTGGTTTTGTGGATAAGCCAAGAGATAAGTTTAACTAACTGGTAAGTGCTCTTCATTGCTTTCCTCCTCTTGTAATTATATGCATTAGTTTTCTGGCTAGGAAAACAATAGTCGCAATTCCACTACATAAATACACCCTAAGTATCCATAACTTCACTGTGGACACTATATAGCTTGTTGTCTTAAAGTTATCTAATTGCTCCTGGCTTTCTTAGATGAATTAATGCAGTACAGGGTACATGTATGCAATAAAAATCTTGTGTATCTACTTTGTATTCCAAATTCCAACTCTCACCTAATATTACTATTAATATGCTATTTATATTTATAACATACATTACATTATTGACATACAGTTAAGTAATTGAAATATTTGACTGTTTATCCAATATAAGCCAAAAGTCAGAGAGATTAACAGTTTTCTTGAAAATACGAGTATACGAAATAATGGCTATTATAAGCGGACTCCATTGAAATTGCAAAAACAGACAAATTGCATTTATTTCTGTAATAATTGGTATTAGTGAACAAAACATTGCCTAAAACACTCATCGCATTCTGTTTCTCAAAGTTTCTGCTGTATCTTTATTAGTACTATATATTTGTAGTTGTGGGAATATTAATGAATGAAAATGGAAGTCTTATTGATTAGAAATACAATACATATATTCGTAATTCTTGAAACTATGTGAGAGCACATTCTAGTGTGTAGGCCACAATATTTTATTGATATAAGTATACAGCGCCAATTACTACCAGCGTCTAATTGTCTGTCAATAATCTGTAACTGGGTAATATATTTCTCAAAGAGTAGACTCTCCGTGAAGAAGGAAAGGGAAGGGTGGGCTCTTTTCCTCCTTTTATTTTCTGTTTATTTCTTATTACTCCGCCATTCAATTTGCAAGGTAAAACAACAAAAATAAAGAAATGATGAGTTGCTTGAGTTTGACTGACTGACTTCAAGCCGGTCTCGGTATTTTCCATTTTACTTGCATTATATCATGATTAGTAACTTCCCTAGGTAGAAGTTGGCAGAAAGTACAACGTCTTTCGAGTTCCCTCTGTTTTCACTATTTTTATAGAAGTAGAAAACTTAACTGGTTTCCTTTCGTACCTAAATACTATTCGTTATTCATTATTCAACACAACACTATGATATTCAAGTACCTACTAGATGCACTATTTAGCAGGTAGATTATGCAAAAATTCTGCTGCAACAAACAGGGTTATATTTTCTGTCTTTTTGATTAATGCATTGGTTTTCTGATAATTTTATACAAATATTTAATGTAAGCTCGAAAGTTGGTTGATACAATATTTTTCAGCAGTAGTATGGAGATGTAGACTCTCCCGGACAAATTGGAAACCATTAAATAACTTTGTTGCCGAATCATACTAAAATGCATTTGGAACATTTAAATAATATGCTAAAATTAAAAATGTCTCTAAAGATTATATTAATACGTAGTTTCTTAACAATGGAGTAACAAAACATAATGGTTAGTAACCCTGTTCTAGGTATAAAATTTATTCCCAGGCAAACAACTGTTTAATTCAATGCAATATACCTACTTGTATTACTATACAGGCGAGCCAGTTTATTCTGGTTTTACAATTGACACTTTATATCAATTCTACAAAACACCGAGGGCAACCTAATAAAATAATAAATGAGTTAATAAACATAGTAAGTAGCAGGACAAACGAAGAAAACTATATTTTTAGTATTTGACAGCAGTCACCAATCGTAGTAGTTAAGTTTCAGCTTGAAGACCGGTCAATCCACAATCTTATTTTTCTCCCTCCATGAGAACTTCGAAACGGAAGATGAAATTCGAGCGAAATAAGTATCTTATATAGGTACTTATAAACACAATGAAGCATTTTTTGGACTAGGTACTTAACATATCATAGCTGTCTAAGAATTCTCAACAGAAACACAGTTCCATAATATTCAAATGTGTACGTAATAGCACCATAGCTACAAAAGTATTTAGGAAACATTTTAAGGTATTTCTACACCACGTTTTTGAAATTGCTCTGTATCTTTGTAATTAGAAACTGCAATATGCCTACCAACAAAGTAACTAAGTACGTAGGTAGGTATATACCTATGCATAACTGCTATGAATTTATACGTGATGTCTTTTTCAATAGGCCGTTTAATTATTTTGTAATCCGCATTTTTATTACACATTTAAAAACTAAACTATAAAATGCAGCCCTGTAATATTGAAGGTGATTTTTAATTTCGTTCAAAATTACTATAATTGTGCTTCGGTAATCATTTATGAGAATATTAATGTATTTAGTCTTCCGGCAAAAAACAGACCCTCTCCAGCGATTCCACCAGCAATTATTATTCCCATCAATAATGAAGGAATAATAATTGCCGATGAATATTGAGTTCTTTTAGTTAGTGCGGGTAATAGTCCAATCCCCCCAGTGCAGTGCAGTCCAGTCCATCTTCCATGTGAAATATTTGTGACTACCTACCAAATAGCTACTGGTAGTCTCAGGTTGAATGTACGCTAACATTACTACGTAGTAGTAATATTATAAGGACAGCTACAGCTGTGTATATAAAACTTCAATAAACGTATTAGGTATTCATAACTACTAATAAATAGTTAGCTGAGCACTTGTAATGGCAGATATTGCAGAATTATAAATTCTGCACAGGAGTCGATAGCATAATATGAATAAGTAACATATTTGTACATACCTAATAAGAATAAGAAGTTTCATTCAGACAACACAACTCTCGTACGTATATGCACGTAGGTATTATACGTATTATACGTAAACGTACCTACCTACCTAAGTCAAGCTAAATTACTGCTATTTTCTCATCTCACTCCTCTCATCTTCAGTCCAGTTCACTTCTGAGTATCAGAGTAACTAACTGCAACGTAAAACAACACTTTGGAAAACCGAAACGTGTCTACTAATCTCTACTGAAGAAAATACGTAATAATATTAATACTCCTGAAACGAGGCTGCTACACCTGCCTTACCTCAGTATGTACCTATACTATGTACGTACGTATATCTGTATAAATCTCTTCTAAAGGTAGATAAATACATATTATTATTATGCAATTCACTTTATCTCTATCTCAATTCCCAAATAACCTTCTAATGTCTTAAAAACTCTTCCTTGGATTGGAGCATCAACTCAAACGACCGCAACGCAACACTTGTTCTCTTCTGTCTATTTTGCAAGTACCTTGTCTAGTCTTATGGTACCTAACATAACACCAACACCCGAACCCTAACAGTAAGTAATAAATGCAGAACAGTTAACAAATTGCACATGCTGAATGGCAAATCAAAATTGGTAATTAAATCCACAGTGATATTTGTTCTGGAAAAGGATTCCTGCTTGCAACACACTCAATTCTCCTATCTGTCTATCTTACTACGGGAGATAAGATTCTTTTGTAATCAGTAAAAAGTAATAGCTGGCTTCGGAGTGATACCTACCTAATTATTCTTTGCATGTATAGCATAGGTACCTAAATACTTACAGATACAATTGTAAATACATATAAAGTAACAAGGTAAAATATGTGTTGTTAGGTAGGTATAGGTATATCTGTAGTACAGGTAGGAGAATATGTGCATTTCACTATTAAATAAGTTGTAGCCTGCGAATATCTTCTAGAATACATAATATAGATATACAAAAGCTAGATTTTTAGCTTCTATCTCGATATCCATCATCCTTATGTGATTATGTGATTCACATCATGCATCACAGTTAACTTACGATACGATACGATTAGTTATACTTACATACGTAAGGTAGATATAGATTTTTGTGGTGCACTGGAGTGGACTCTATCACTATCCTATCTATCTGCTTGCTGTCTGAAGAATATTAGATTTTATGTATGAATGTATAAGAATGAGAATGAGGTGCATGAAATGGAATAATATAATGTGTATCACATTGTATGTAACAAGGGAGAATAGATATCAGCTCTTAGATTTAAGATTCTTCACTATCTAATGCTTATAATATTATTATATCGTTAGATAAAATAGTAATGGTATTAAGTAGCAGTGCCTTTACCTCAACTTCACCTCAAATTACTTAGACGTGGACTAATTTACAACTTAGTATTAATAGTAATTACACGTTCCTAGCATCGATAGCAAAGGATGGCATGGCAAGCAGAAAAGATTCTATTCTACTCTTATTTTATTTTACTTTATTTTTACATTTGCTTATGCGTCCCATCTTCAAAGATCGTTTATCAGCTAATGAATGAGAATTCTAATGAATCCCGTCCTACCGGTCTGCCCTTCATTCGTTTACCTCACTTCACTTCTATATTCAGGGTTCTGAATATCTTTAGTTTTATATTTACAAGTGGATAAAACGACTAAACATGGGATGCTGATGCTGTAATATTTTGACTGCACTTTCATAATTTATATATAGTATTTAAAATTTAAACTATAGCTTTTGTCTTGCTCTTTATTAAATTAAATATTTAAAATTCTGAATGGATATATAAAATCGGTCCCGCAAGTATAGTAATATTTTTTCTATTATTTCAAAATTTATAAATCAACATGAAAAGCAGAAACCCTGTAGTAAATAGCAATGTATTATGGTTAGCTTTAACAACGTTACATCAATTAGCACTGCGTCAGTGTAGTGTAAGGTTATAAGATATAAGATGATTCCTCTCGGGATTTCAAACCTATAACTTATTTTATTCATGCCACAACAATTTCAGTGTGTGTTTTTGCATTGTAATTATAATACTATAACATCATACTAAATATATTAATATAATGCATAAGCATTATACAAACAAGCATTACAGCATTACTCTTTCAAACTAATTACACTCGTGTAGTATGCTGATATATATTACGTAGTAAGAAATATTAATAAGGAGGTAACTATTAAGTAGGCATAACATAATATTTCTTGTGAACAACGTTGAAATCCTCATAAACACATTTTCATACAAAAGAAAATAGAGTTTGCATTTGATTTAAGGTTTTCAGACTGTTGGCAGATACATAAATATGGGGCTTAATACGGTTGCACTTTCTTTTCTTCTAAATTAACAACCCAATCAAATGGAGTGCAATTAAAATAACAATTTCAGTGTGGCCCTTGTTTCTCTCATTAGGGAACTATAGGAACTCACATGCAGTTTTCCGTTGTGCGGATGAAGAAGCCTCGGTTTGTGCACCGGATGAACTTGGCTAACTAACTAACAATAACTGAAGAGTGAGTGAGTGTAAATAACAAGAACACAACACCGTCATCCGTAAGAAATCTCACACTTCACTCGGTTTTACATTGTGGCGTAATTGCAAAATTGCATTTCAGTCTCGTACACGTACATAGTGCAAAAACATGCAGAAAATATAAGTGCACTAAATTAGTGTGTTAAGACTGAACTGAAATAACTGAAGATTCTTCCTCGCATTCTGTTTACCCTATTGTAGAAATATAAAACAGCAGTGTCAGTCAGTAGGATAATGGAAATGTATAGTAAATAGTAGAAAGGTAGGTACCATGAAATTTATGTACCTGTACATAATGGCTATCCACCTACTACACGTTACCAGTACATTACATTTTGCATTGTATTGTATGTTTGTAAGTATTTATACTTGAAACGAAATGCTTTATATTGGCACAGCAAAAACAAATTAAATAAATAAAAATCCAAGAGTTTCTACATGAATTTTCACGCATTAATCCCAAATAAACAGAATTATATGGAGAAAATAATATTTTTTCTCAAGTAGAAACATCAGTTAAAAGAAAAGTACATACAATTAGAGTGTACAGGGCTTTTAACGTGAGAAAAACAACAATTATAGTAATATAATACAACATTTTACTTAACAATATGTTGTTACAGGATAAAATACTAGAGACAGACTCGACTAACAGACTTTAAAAGCTTCCATGCATGCCTCCATTCATTCCATGCTAGGCTAGACAGATGCAATGTGCATATCTGCACATAGTACTAGTGATAATTGTATCTTTTTTGCATTGTGCTAAAGGAGTAAAAATATTCTTATCCTATTTATGTTGTGCTGACTCCTGTATAAAATTATACTACTGGTATTCTCTCTATTCTGCTAAATGCACCGACCTACCTAACATGTTCATTAAGTCCACACACATTAACATTGGATTCTGCGTTTAAACACCAATTTGCAAAAAAAAATAAATCTTTGTATATTACATTATGGAACTGACCCACTCCTAAAGCCACTTTGATATAATGCTTAAAAATATCCAAAAATTGAGATTTACAGAAACTGCAATTTAGTTTTCACAGGGATACTTCTGGAAACATCATGCAATTAATAAATAAAGTTGCAATATTTTGCAAAGTGACGTAAAAGGTATTTATTAAAAATTCTTTGATTTCCAGTCCCTTAGATTTTGCACCAGGGCAGAAAAGTTAACAAAAAATTCATTAGATCAGTCAGCTCATGATTAGAATGAAACAACAGAAATTAGGGATTGCTGAAGCAATGCATTACTTAAAAGTAATAATAATTGAGTGAAGGCAGGTCTTAATGGCAAAAACAATGCAATCCTGTTACTTAGTCTCCGGTAGGGAGTATTCATTAATTTTGATGCAAATAATATGAAACATTTAGTCCACGTAATACTAAACCTACAATTTTAATGAGAAGCAGTCCCTTTTATGTAGTTTATATTTAATATTATATTTTTGCTTTATCGCAGCATTTATAATTTTGTTAGGAAGAATAATACTTAAAGTGCTTTTAAAAAAAGGAGAAAAATATGTACCTACTAATCCTCGGCAAATATAACGTATGATATTATAATATGAATCGTCCCCGGACAAACTGGGATGAGAAACTTGGAAATATTTTTTGTTCCAATGAGAGTGTGTTGAGTTTAAGCTGCACGAAAGAAAGACTAGCTAAAAGGGAAGACATGACTAAAGAGGCTTTCATTTTGACTCACCAACTAAACTTTTTTTATTTTTTGTACTTTATTGTTAGCTACATGGGCCTAATTGAGATTGCCCTGTATAATTGCTGTTACTTCGTTGGTAAATTATAATACTTGTGTACAATGTACAGTGAGTGCAAAATAGTCAAGTTAAGTAACAACATGAGAAGCAAAAATACTTTTTCTGAAGTTTTGCAATCTGTTTTATTTAAGCTATTAATTTTTGCTTTATTTAAGCTCCAGTTGTAGTTGAAGCCCTATTAACATGGTAGGGAGAGTGAATATGTGAAGCGACTGTAATAGCATAGCTGCAGAGAATTGCAAAAAACGCATTTCATTAAGCTAGCGCCAAATTAAAGGATATAGATTCCAAATCTAATTGCAGCTCAGTGCGCAATGGAATTGCAGTCATACATTGTATATTTTAGTCAGAATTTCAGAATTATTATTATGCATGCTCTACTATATTAGGTAAGTAAGTAATTTATTTACGTGTTAGCAATTTTGTAAAGATTACATTTTGTTTGCGTTAAAACGTTCTACCATGTTGAATGTATGGGATTTCAAAGCATGAGACAAAGTAGGTGAATAATATTCTAGTTCATATGAATGAATAGGGATAAATCCAAAAAAAGTCATTCTGATTTACTGAGATTAATAAAGATTAGTTGCGGCAGACGTCCTGGGTAGCCAAAATACTCTATGAAAGACAAAACGCTCAAATGTTTGAAGTTAGTTTTTGGTTGATTGCCTTATGCCTAATTTTTAGAAATATTGGACCATAAAATGATGCAAAAACATCTTGGATGCAATTTATGTAACCTTAAATGTTCTTCGTGACTTCCTGACTGCCTATTCGTTTTTATTTTATTTCTCTTTGTATTGCACTAACCTTAAAAGATTTTGTGTACTTAAATTATTTCACAATATTTTTTGACTTAATTAAAAACGGAATTTTAATATTGTTATTACATGTAAACATTTATGTAAGATGACGAAAACCTACTACTTTTTTACTTTACTACCGTTTTAATATTCGTTATAGGACGTATGTAATTTTACTATGTGCTGTACTTACTACCGAGAACATACTACCTAAATACCTACATGACTTTTAAGCTACACATTATATCTATTCATCACAGCAGCACATGCACATAATTTCTACTAAAATGTTGTTAAGTGTGTACAAAGTGCAAAGGAACATGAACAGGCTATCTGCATTCGTTTATAAACTGAGGAAAAGTGATTTAATTTGATCTGATGTGATGTGATGGAATAATATTTTGCACAATTTGGCCAAGGGCATTTATTTGCGTACTTTGCATTAGATTGGATTGAAGATTCATTTTTCTAGAGTGCACGGAGTGAGGAGGATGTTGAGTTAAAAGCTCTTTGGATCTTTAGTTACATAGATACACACTTGCGAACTTAAATTCAATTGCAATTCAATGTAAAACATTTCGTATTTACATGCCTACTTGTTTAGGTATCTCTAATCTAATTGTAACTACAAGGTAAAGGTATTTAACTATCTATAATAACATTAGTATATATTATGATATATAGACCTGTAGATGAATAATGGTATGCAGGCAGGATTCATTATATTATGTACTATGTATTATAGTAAGTTATTGAAGATAGATGTTGTTGTGATTGTTGTGTGTGATGCGAAGATCCCTTACTCTTAATACTTTACTCACCGAAACAAATACTTCTTTAGTCTAACTAACGGTTGGACGGAGAAAAACCTGCTCCCAGCCAAGCCAACAATTTTATATTGTAGAAATAATATTATACTTAAGCTAACTTGTAACTAACTATAAGTTTAAATAGTCACAATAGGAATAACTAAAATGAAGGGAAGAATAAGCTGAGCTCAAATCAAGGAACAACTTTCAACCTGGCCTGGCCTGGCTTGACTTGACTGACAGAGTCTCACTCTCCGATCTCTTATCTCGTTAAGGCCAATAGTCTAATAAACTAAGCAAAAACAATCAACACTAGTAATAATAGGGATACTAAACAGCAATAACCTACTAATTTGTTTGGCAAATCAGCCTTTGTTAATTATTTTCGCGAAATCAAGACCAGCGGCCCTGTTTTTGCTCTTTCCTTTTTCCTACGGTTATTTCCCCTCCTTAAGATATTACTTGACTCACTTACCTACTCATTTCTAATATTTGGATGGAGGTAGGTTGATATTACATAATGTAATAATATGCAATGCTTATTCCTCGATATTATTATAATGCTTCAACAACTCTATGAATTAAAATTAAATATGCTTATGTACAATTACAACAGAAAGTTTTCACTAATAAATGTAGAGCTTTTTCATTCACTCGTTGCATATTCGTACTTAGCTTCCCATGTACTGAAATATACGTAATAAAATCCACAGTATGCCAGAAATGCTTAAGCTTAAGTGTAGGTACAAAGACTACAGACATAATATTGTTTGTAATATCTTCATACTTAATTTGATGTTTTGACTCAAGGTTGGGTTCTGCCTCCCTCCCATTTCAAATGGGTCTTTCGGTTGTAATAATTACGTATGATATGTGAATTTGCCATTTCATATGAATTCAGCTTTGCTAGCTGTAATTTCTATCTTTTATGATGAAGTTCTACTATCACTTACTATCCCAGACTGACTAACTTGAAAAATAACTCAACTGAAAGTTCAGATGGAAGAGATGAAATGTGTGATTAATGTTTTTTTGCTCAGCTTAATAAATACAGATGGAGATTGGATCGCTATATAAGTTTCCCTTCTTTCTTCATAAATTTCTTTCTAATTATCTGCTAATTATTAATTAAGTTGAATATAAACAAACCCAGTAAAAAGCTCAACACGTGCACCGAGGGTCACATTCACATCAACAGCTCATCTTGCAATACAATGGACTAACCTACAAGTACAGGGCTTTACATGTGAACAGAAAACGAAATATTACCGTGGTCAGGCTCATCTTATACGTTTTTACAAATTTAACATAAAAAGGTTCGTATTGTGACAGACATTTGCGATTACATTGTAAACATATAGAAAATAAGAGAAAATTGCATTTGAAAAGCTGGGAAATTCACGTTTTTCAACGCATCATTTGTAATAATTCTAGGCAAGCTTCCTCAGAACAACGTTAAATTTCTCTCAGAAGACGAATTTTGTATGCTTGTCATTTATAGTAGGTGATGACTTAGAATTATTAGTAATCATTGGTACTAATTGCACATAATATTGACGAAATACAAAGCCAATGTCTAGAGGAGAGTTACTGAAGCAGACTTAGACTTCAACAACACTACGCCACATTACATATAGAATTATTTTTAAGAGGCTAAAATATTATGTGTTGGAAAACCCCGTTTTCTATTTTTCATTCATAAAATATACATATGCGGATATAAAAATCCAGTTTTCTTCAAATTATGTACTTGTAAGTGCAATTACTGCTGAGATCCTCAACCGAGATTCAATTGTCATGGATTTAGTATTGTATTTGTAGATGTATCACGTATCATTCCCACTAATTAGTTGCGCACATAATATTATATATTTTTATGGTTCAGATACAGTACAGGCCTGCCAGGCACTAATTTTTAGTGATATGGGGAACATGAGCGCGTGGTGGCCTGTCCGTAGCACAACAGGTATTTTTTATTGTCCGTGTTATTTATACAACTTCATCTTATCCAGTTTAAGCAAGGTAAACCTATTATTAAGCAAATATGTAAGTAGTTAAAAGTTAATGCGAACATGTAGAATTATATTGCCTTGAGCAATACGGACGGTGTATTTATGGCTTATGAGCAAACCCCATGCAAATTCTGGGAACGTTCCATGAACATAAAAAACAAAAATAGTAAGTTTCCGAATAATGGCCTTTTAGTAAATTTCCATGCAAATTTAGACACAAAAATGGTAAATCAGCGACAATTGGATAAGTCTCATAGTTTATGCAAGTAACTTTAATTTTTAATCAAATATTATGCTGAACAAGTCAATTGTGTCAATAAACTTAATGCTGAACGAAATGGGTAATGTTAAAAAGAGTAAATCATTAGGCGTAAGGTGGTTAAGATTGTTTAGCATCTTTTTCAGTTATGTCCCATGCTTTAGACCAAATGTCAACTGTTTTTTTTTGTAATTTAAAACCCAAAGATTGTTGCAATAAACACTATTATAGAGAACAACAAATAAGCTGTCATCTTTGGCATTTGAGAATTTTTCGCTGATTTAGCATTAATTTGCCTGGTTTACTAAACGACAGAAAATTTTAGTTTTTTATTTGCATGAAAACTTCTCAGAATTTGCATGGAGTTTGTACGCATGCCCATATTTATAGTTGCTTCTAGCATTTTGTGCGTAGTTAGAAGCAGTTAGATAAATAAAGTAAAATAAAAATATAAAAAGTAGAGTTACAGCAGAACATAAAGCAAAATATGAATGATGAAGTGCTACAATGTATTATAAGTATGATTTAAATAATACATTCTGTAATATACGTTTTACGCTATACGATGATATTTATTAAATAATTTGACCATTTTTAATCATTTTTCGCTACAAATTCTAAAAAAGACTTAATAATAATTTGAGTTTTCCTGAATATTTAAAAAATGACTGAAATATGAATATTGTAACTGATCATAATGCTAACTAACACACATAAATTACAGTGAATAAGTTGGAACGCGTGTCTGACCCTTGTAAAACAATTCATTCAACTTCAATTTTTAATTATCTTTTTAATAAAGCTATACAATTATTACCGAGAGGACTAATCCTTGCGTTGAGTTCATTATCACTATCAATATGTGTGAGAAATAAAAGATTAAAAATTTTAACAAGATGTTTGGAATGCATAATGGCAGTAAAGTAATAGTAATTATTTAATAAATGTCTAATAATAAAAATAATATACTATTTCTATGGAAATTAATTGGAGATTAATGAGTTATTACTTACGAAAACTATAAGTACCGATAGAATGTATCGTTTTTATCATCATGAGTGAGGAATGCAAAACCGATAAATAAAACACGCATCCACCTTCGTGTACATATTGTATATTATGAACATGTGTATTTTTGTTAACTATAACACCATATAATTGATTCGTTATTGATACCAAAAAATTATATAATTGCTCTAAGATAATTCATTGATCTTTCTAATCTAAAGTAACAATGTAGTGATAATAAATTGTTTTTGATAGAAAAAGTGCTGTAGGTTTACTCACACCCTGAATAAACTTCACAAGACAATAAAACTGTATCTAAGTTACGAATCTAGAAACTACTTTCGAGTTTATCTAGTTTAGTTATTAAATACAATGCTAGCCAGAACAGATAGTTCGATATCCACATTATTGTTTATTATTGCTGAAAAGTTACTAATAATGGCTAATTAGTTCGTTATTAGAGGATCATGTATCTTTACTAAAGTGTTGGTGCATCACAATTATAACTAAAACAGCATGCTCCTCTTTTATGGCAAATGGAGGAGATTTCCTATTAAAACGGCTAACGAAATATAAAAATCCTGTTCAATTAAAAATTGGATATTATGTAGTAAGGCAAACGTGCAAATAAACTGCTTCTTTTTAAACATTACATTTATATAGTACGTAGTTTATCATGTAGTTAAGACAATTGGAATTTATTGGCGATCCTGCTTAGTGTACAGCATCATAAGCAAACAAAATGTTAAAACTGAAATTAAAACAGTTCTACATTCATAACACAATAGCATTGTATTTGCTACATAATATGCTACATATCTGTACACAAAGATATTGTAAACACGTTTAGTAATATTTAAAATGCCAATGACACAATGGCATAGGTTCATTAAACATAATACTATCGTCTACTCTAGATATGGATATGAATACTAATTGCTTATTTAACTATATTACAAAAGTGTGCTTGGTATGTGGAACCACATATTTCAATTTCTATATGAGGTGTAATCTATTGGCATGTAGTGATCCCAATTGCAATTCTACAACTGATAGCTATTATACCTTCAGGTGCTTCAATATTTCATTCCAAAAAATGTAAAAAAAATTAGCGGTTATTGGTATTGCAGTCTTTGCAGTATTGTTGGACTAGTAAATCTAATCGTAACTATTGTT
This sequence comes from Tomocerus mixtus, assembly GCA_034694165.1. NCBI lineage: Eukaryota > Metazoa > Arthropoda > Collembola > Entomobryomorpha > Tomoceridae > Tomocerus > Tomocerus mixtus. The sequence goes on from JAQFYC010000293.1 coordinate 15,758, forward strand.
TCGCATTGTACCGCGTCAGCATTCAGAATAATATATTGCAAGAAATGCTGCCGAGCCGAGCGTCCTAGAAAAAAAAATCTTTATCTATGGACAGTAATCTTTAATGCATATTTGCACGCCAACCGTTGGAAAATCTCAACTTCTTTTTACTGTGTTGAGATACTTTTGTTAAATTCAGTTAGAATTCTCCATAAAACGAAAGTGTATGTAAATTATGTGCCTTGCGTCTATTAGTTTCAAGGTATGTCCTCTAGAGTTTACAAAACAAGAGGATTTCATAATGTACTGCGACTAAGAAATTTATAATCTTTCAGTATAATTAATTCACTCGAATTAAATATATATTACCATAATATAAGTATATAAATGATATATCAGTAGGAACAAAACCAAATACATTATTTTAAAAATATTGTATTAAGTATGAAGGTATATGCTATATTACATATTACAGATACTTATTAAATTTGCAGAAATAAGAATTGCACAGTTATTTTACGAAGGTGGTCAATAAGTATACATTTACACTGCCAGCCTAATGAAACAGGCGTAAGGTACATAGTGTAGTGTAGCGATATAATGCGATGCGATATAATGCGATGCGATATAATTGCACTGAGGATACTGGACGTCGAGTCCATTCGTATAAAAAGAAGAGTATGAGTAGATGAAAAAAGATAAGATGATGATAATGATGATGCATATGATGAGTAAAGAAGATACGGGGGAAAGATGTGAGTTCCTCTGTTCAAAATTCAACTGGTTCGCTCAATTACCCCAAAAAATAGGAAATGAGGAGTCTCTCAGTTCTATTACATGTTTTATGGCAATTAGCTAACAACAAGGGGGTTATTACTACCGCAGATTGCAATCCAATCTGATCGGTTTAACTCTCCAACTTACTTCAGAATGGACAGTTGAGTGAGTTATGTCTTCAAGACAGCATGTCTTGTCTGTCTAAACAGCAAATGCCTATAATTGTTCCTGACTGAGTGACTGCAAACATTAGCTCAACATCTCTACTACTTACTTCTTACTCTTGCCATTATATTCTATCGTTCCTTACATTTCACACATACATTCGAAATTAATTGGAAAATATCTGTACTACATTACTTCTTACATGTTAATGGTCATGCCGTAATAATATTTATATGTAAAGATATGTCCACAACATACCTAAAGTAAAAGGGATAAAACACTAAACATTATAAGATGCATAAATAGAATTCAAGACTTCTTTTACCGTATCCTTAATATCGTCGCCTACATATCAAAATCTAATAAAGAAACGATTTTGCATTGTCGCAAAATCTGCAAAGACACAATTCTTCCAAAAACAAAATCGGTCAACATCCATATTTCCAAAGAAAAATCAGCTAACTCTTATACATGGTAGTAGAAGTAGTAATATATAAATTATGGTGTCTTAATAGATTTTCCTTCCATGTAAAATTGTGTCGTAGCAGATTAGTACGTAGTAGTTTAGCCACCAACTTATTATGTACACACAAACCTAGGCTACTACCCTTAACTTTAAAGATTACTTAGTTTCCACTTAAATATAGTAATACATAAGTACTTACAACACTTCCAAAAACAATCATTCATTGATCCCGTGATTTGTTTTATGTTGTTAGTGTTCGTACTTAATAGACCATTATCTATTAAGTACTACTACTATATATGTGTGCAGCTTGATTTTAAAATATTCCTCTTTCCCTTACTTAAGTATTGTATTGGTAAAGAAAGGATAGGCAGACAGACAGGTGCAACATTTACTATTAAATCCTCTTACCCAAGGAACCATGATAAAATTTGTAAAGCCATTACAGTATACGTAAGTCCTCTATCAAAACATTGAATTGAACACAGTACATATTAGGTAGCCTTTATACCTTTACATTCTGCCTCTTAATTTTTAATTTGTTTTGCTTTTATTTAATAGATTCTTCTCTTGGCTTCCGTTCTATCTAAATGGCTACCTTACAAATGAAGGAGTTCCTAGAATAACAACGATATCTAACCAAAACGCACTAAGGTAGATCGGGTTACTTGAAATGATGAATGGAGTACAGATAGTTGAATACATATCTGTATGGGTGTAATAAATGTACTGATAGAAACAACACAAAAGCTTTTCATACATACAACCTACAGATAATTTTTCAATTACGATGTAATTTGTAGTAGTAAAATAGTAAAACTATTCAAGTAGGTACTTATAGCTATTCATTTACTATTACAGTACATTTTATACACGAGGAAGTTGGTAACCATTAGCCAAGGTAATTCCAGTCCATTACGATTCTTCACTTTAAAGTACATACAAAAATATCTGTAACATCTACATATTCTACGAAACAAGTACTTAAGATCCTTGCCTACTTACTTCTTACATACCCATCCCTGGAGCATTTAATTGTTTTCTGAGCTAGTTGGCAAAGATTCATATCCTCCATTCAACCAAACCCTTTACTAACTGCAATATAGTAAAAAATTACTAATATTAAAATCGTATTTCGGTTTTTCTTCAAAAATCCATATTGTATACGAGATTATTGGAACAAGTACCTATCCAATTAATAAATCTAGCCCACACGCAATTCACGAAATAGATTAATTAGTGTTTTACGTACTTTTATTTCAAAAATCTCTATATTAGTATGCTGATAAATTGAATAAATTTATCCGGATGCAATCTATTTTGAGAATGGAAAAGGCGGACATTTAAAATTGCACCTACTGGAAAGAATTTTTAATTATTAAATTAAGATATACATGAACCGGTTCGGTCAGCTTAACTCTAGACCGGCATTATGCTATGTAGCTTGACCTTGTTATTGGCATTTCCGTTTTTGGTACATAGTTAAATACAAAAGGATTTGTGTTTTGAATATAAATTGAAATTATTGGAGCTAACAATAAGCTGAATTTGTCAGAATTTTAAAATTGAGTAAGATATATGTTACATTCAATTGAAATAAAACTTCACTTTTTTAATCATCCCACGCCCATCTCTAATAGAGAATGTTATATGTTATGTGCACCTATTTACTTAAATAACATAGCGTGCAATCATTTCGTTACTCTATCTAGGTATCTCTACATATTTTTCTATTGTGCATGCATGCAGTCAAGAGATGTTATGGCAAGGCAGCAGGTAATACTAAAATTCGTGTAAAGACTTACTTACAGAAAATTGTATGATGTAGTGTAATGCAACATATGTAAGTAATTGTACATGGACGATAAAGATGTGCAAGTATGTACATGGGATGTGATATGGTGTGGGATACAAAAGTAGAGAGCTGTCTCGTCTTCTTCTCCTTCTTCTCTTACTTACTAAGAGTTATTTTCATTCAATGTTCAAAGCGCTAATTAATTGAAGCATCAATCCTCTCATCCTGTCCTTAACAAAATATTCCCAACTTGAGCTTATTTTGGACTGAACTGAACTAACTGGTAATTAGTGTTCCACTAATCTCGTCTACTGTACATACATTCCTACTACATACAACCCTAATCATATGAATTTACTATTTTCTATGTTCCTCGGCAAAAATATCTATTCCTCTTCTAAATTATCATTATCAATATTGCATGTATTCTAAGTATCTATTGGGCATCTAGTAGTTTCAAATCAACCTTTATCAGGTCTGTACTATTGTAAATACACGCTCCTTTCTAATTTAACCCTCACCGTCTGTTATCCATCGCTGAATTCCTTGTAATATTTTAAGTTGCTGAATTTCATGTAAATGTAGATAATAAGTAGTTTTCTTACAAGAATAAAACAATGTACATACAATAGTACCTACTTAGCTAGGGCTTAGAACAGCCGTTGTAAAAAATTTTATTGGATAAATATCTTGCAACCTAACCTAACCTAACTTTTGCTATCAACGTCCATTTCTTGAAGAATAGACTTTAGCATTTAAGCTATTGTTCTGGATTTTGGGTAATAATATGCTTTCGCGGAATTATCTTTAACAACTACATAAACTATTTATATAGCTAAATATACATACATAGCAAAATTTAAGCATTATAGGTATCTTAACTCCTTTAACAACACAATTTTTTTCTTCATATTGATATAGGTTATAAAATGTGGAATATCTGTAAGTACATAGGAAATAATAAAGTGTTACCTACATGTTATCTACTTTATTTACATTTTACAATTTACTTATACAACAATATTTTTTGTATGGTAAATTGCTTAAATGAAGAATTTAGTTGACCAATTGTGACCATGTGGAATGGTGTGAGAGTGAGGACAAGACAGCGTATCGTTCCGTAAGGTAAATTGAGCCACCTTGCCAATAGATAAATAGTGACATTGCCCATGCACATCTGTGCTCTGGCTAACCAAATCCCATTAGTCGATCTGCGAGCATAATTAATTGGAGAATTAAATCCAGTAGTCATGTTGAATATAGAAGATAGACATCTGTCTATCCCACTCCTTTGATTGCTATATAAGTCTCTTTGTTTTTATCTTAATGTGCCACACCACAGTTACTTATCTATAAGGCAAGCACGAATTATAATGTGACTAGGAAAAGCTAATACAAATATGAGAGAACAGATTGCTACTACTAAGTATACAAACATAATGTAAGGTAAGGTAAAGTAAGGTATGCTTCTTGTAATGAAATGTATTTGTATAGTGTACACAGAAAAGAAGTGGCTTGACGAAGCAGCAAAAAATGTATTATAGTTTCGTATCAGATAGAGCAATAAATTGAGTTGTGTTGTGCTGTGTAGTGAAGTGGTTCGGTTTGAATCAATTACACAGTTAGTCGATTAGTTAGAATACAAGATTAATGATCTCATTAATTGGACCCTTGATTGATTGTAAATATATATGTGTTTAAGACAAACCAAATACAGCTTCGCTTGTGCTCTCTGTCCACTCACATAGCTATCTACTATGTATGTACTATGTACTTATTACTTATGTAGTGCTGCTGCTGTTCAATAAAGTATGATTTCAGGTACCTACTACGTAACTCAGTTAGCTGCCTGGAAAAATAATGCAGACATTGTTTGCTACCGTGTATGTACTGTACATATTTTATAGAGTAAATTGTAACTTTATATCCGTAGATTCTATATCTAGTTAAGATTTCAACTTGTAATGTAAACGTAGTAGTAGTACCTAACTTTTAAGTATAATATAGATGTTGCAGCGTAATTAGGTTTGAAACAAACTGACTTTCAATATGAACTGCAACATAGATGTACTACTTAATAGAGTCTTAATTCAAATTCGTAGAACACAGACACACTACAAATAATCTGCCTACTCATGTGTAAATGCGATTTACCTGTAAGTCTGTTTTTTCATTTAGTTTACAATAAAATAAGAGCTTCTGTATTTCATGAAAGCATCCCTCCTCAAATTACTTGCACTAATGCATACATCGAGAAGATCTAATTACAGTACAAACTTAACCACTTATATACTAAGTGTAGTAGACGACGTATAAATAAAGATCTGGGAAAACAGTTTAGGTAGGAATACCATTGCTTGTGAGTGTATCAATTTTATTAAATACATAGTTTCTTGACAATGCAATGGAGTGAATATATTTACGTTCATCTGGTATCAGCTAATATCCTAATGCTCCGATTATTTAAAAAATTAAATAATACTGTTTTATGGCCTTCTACTATTGACAATATTATTTCCCAACAAAAACATTATTATACCGTCTAAATATTACTTATTGATTTAACTGTGACGTACTGTTTCAACAAAAGACATGCAAATATTGTTTAGTACGTCATTCTTGCATATTATATTATTTTTCATACTGTGCATGTTTAGGTAAAAATCATACATACTGTTGGCAATCACTAAAAAGGTAAATATGAGCCTACTTAATTAAAACATCCGAGTTTGGTGGATTCAAAGCTATTGGGAACTACCATTTATGGTTAGATACCAGAATATACACAATATACCGACTAAATTACATATTCATTATTGTACCGTAAGTTTGCGTTCCTTACTTAACAATAACCGTGTTGTCCATATTTATATCCATGCCCATAACTTAACAGTATTAATAATTCCTCATTTGTAATGTAATAAAGATGTTAAGCTAGAAATCATATCAAAATACTTTGCCATGTAGTACTGTAATTAATTTGATAAGTATTAATTACCTATACTTATTATTTATTATGTAATATATCGCTAGACTATACCGAAGTTAATATTTAAGATGCATTTCTGATGTGTCACTTTAGTAGATTGACAACTTAATACATAAATACTGAAATGGCACATCTAGTTATCTAAGACTGCTTATGATGAAAAAGCTTAACCAGCTCTAAATCATTTAAACACAAACAATATCGTAAAAATATAATACGCAAATCAACATGGATTCTGCAGTTGGATAACCAAAAATGTGTATTGTAATACCGCACCGTACAAAAGTTTTGAGAATTGCAAACCAAATATCTGGAAAGATAACGACAAGTAAGAATTCCTAAGGCACGTATGCAAAGTCTGCAAACACACCTGTCAATCCCACGTAGACATCAATTAATTTTAATTATTCACTGACATGTTCCGTATATATTAAAGAGTAATCGAAGATCACAATGAAGATTTAAAGTGGGAACTTGCAATTAAGGTTGCCATATAATTGCTTATGTACATAAAGTAAGCAATTATTGTACTTGTCATGTTTTATTAGGCGTGCAAAAAATTTAATCAAAGTTGTAAGCCTACCTAGCAAAGCATAATCTTCCTTCCATATATGAAGCAGTGATATAATTACAAAATTATTCCATCATAATAATATAATCATTTTATTCTGCGATAACATAACACAATAAAAATAATTATAGTTTACAGTAATCCTCTTGCCACGAGGCAATGAGTGTGATGATCTGACGATAACTAAATATTAAATATTTAAATGTAGGAATTTTGTTGAATAATTATATAAGCAGAGAATAATCATAATATATTACAATGCAACCATATATTGTCCAAAACTGCTTAGCTTTAAGCATGTCATCGTTTCACTCTGCATTCTGAAAAGCAAAACTTGTTGAACACACTGACGCAATTACAACCTACATGCATCTTACAACTCACGGATAGTTAAGAGATGACGAAGAGGAGGTTCAAGGCCGTTATACTCTTCACTTGTGGTCAGGTCACCTTCTCAGTTGACCCTTTCACTTCCTTTACTTTCTCAAAACAATAAGCATACTAATGTAAGTATATCTACACTCTATATCAAAGAAAGAAGATTATTTGAAGTCAAAGAATACTCCATACTACAGATATTCTACTATTATATATACATACCTGTGCTACAGCATTATACGACATATTATGTGCCTGCTTAACCACTTCTATGATTCTCAACATTTTTAAGTTCTGCAATGCAGAAGCTAATGTACCAGTCTCATACATGGCCGTGGTATAGTTGACATTTTAAATTTACACGTTTACTCGATAACAATATTTTGCATATGCATTGACACAATTGGCAGAATATGGCATTGTGCAAAAGAACGGACATGCTATATTAACTTATTAAAATCTGCAAGGCTCCTAATAAGGAATAAATATTTTTTTAATCTTACAATGAAAAACTTGCATACTAAGACAGTGCTGTACTTTACCTGTATATTAATTACCATTAAAATTGTATATATTCTACAGATCTGTATTTAACTGTGCAAACAAAAAAATGTTCAATGTGTTCGCATTTTTGACTACCTTTACGGTTATTATGTATTCTGCTTCAATATTCTTAAATATTAATTATATGGAATTATTATCATTGTCAATGTATAGTCCATTACAAATAAACAACAGTACTAATCTGTAAGCTGATTTAGCTGTACATTGTACAGACAGTGATGCAAATGTATATAATATGTATGTATCTGTACTAGTAAAGCATCTGCACGCATTCAGAACCTAATGAATAGTAGAAGCTGGTCGAACATATGCCTAAGCATCTATTTAAGAGAAGACAATTAGCATGCAGCTCACAATCAGATCTAACAAAAACTCTTAGAGCGGATATGCACTGCTGTAGTTGTTATTTAGTGAACAACATTTTTACAAATAGATCTACATTCTACTTACATTAGGTACTTTGTCATCTAATTGACACAAGATATACAAGTTAATACTTTGTACCATTTTAGTATTTTATAGCATATAGTAGTTATCTAACTAATAATATAATGCTAGCTAATTCTATTCACTTCAACACACTTACTTATCATAAGTTGCTAGACCTGATCATTGCATTGGCAGGTTATGTACATTTTATACTTGTGATGTATAACTTACAGGTATACTTTTCTACATATATGTATTTACTATTATTACCACTTGCATTTGCGAATATTTAATCACAACTAGTATTATCCGATTTGTAGAAAAGAATTTTCAACAGATGGACAGTATTTGTTACCTTGTTTAAATTTTTACTAGTGCAGTGTTTCATAATTTTTGCATGCTTAATATAAACTTTAGTAGTTTTATAGACCTGAACATTTTTTCGTGCACCAACGTAAGTTGGTAGATAAACTATATATTATTATGTGTCACCGCTCTATTTTCCTTCTTGTCTCCTATATAAAAATAATATCACATAGCACTAAATTATTATAGTAATTGAATTGACATAGTGATATGGTTCACAGCAGGATCATTTGAATAAGATTTAATTTAATAATTTTTTATTTGCTATATCATCATTTATAGGCAACAAAAGATGGATATAATATTGTTTGACTTCTTCCTCCATGCATACCAGCTTTCTGGTATACCTTACATAAATACATTAATAGTAGTCAGGTATTATAAAATATAGTTAAGTTAAATATACGGACATTAATTATATTTAGGACAACTTTTAATATCTAAATAAATAAAAGTATGGCTCTCGTAAGTTGTAGTAGTAATATTTAAATTGGCCAATGTAAGAAAATACTATGTTGACTTTGTTGACATTTTAGATTTACTAGTGAAACTAATAAACATAATGTAGTATACGATTTAATTTAATATAGACTGAAATACAGACATTGACAACGGATGAGTTTAGCCTGCTTAAGAAGGACTGCAACTTTTAAAAAGAACATTTATTTCATCTCCCATTATTTTTGCCTGCCCATAGTTTGACATTCATCACGCATTTAATAGTTCCACTTATACGCTTGTTCTCTGATTGTGAATTCTGAGTTCACTCTTGTCATTTTCTATTGTAGTATTTTGTATCTACTTGTCTTCTTGTGTCATTTGTAGTTTTGACGTTGTTCAACTCAAGTTATTCAACTTCTACATATTTACATGTTCTCATTTACTGTCTTGCTCTTCTACCATTTTGCTCCTCCCAATGTAATAACGCAATCCCAAGTCCAAAAGGCAAAGTCTCTATCAGTTTTCACTTAACTATCGTCAGTCAGTCATTGTTGTTAATCAAACATTATATCTCTCTTTAAAGTTCAATAGCTTTCAGGAGAGTAATCTAGAGGCTTGATTTGTTGTTGTCATTAATAGCCATGGTAAGCAGTAAGTAGACGTCCCCCTCTGGGTTATGGCTCTCATTGTAGCTGCGCTGCACCGCCAAAACGTATTTGCAATTAATCTTATACATGTTTGCGAAAAGAAACAAATATGGGACTACCTACTTGTATTGTATTTAGAAGCTTCTATAATAGCTTCTATTCTGACGTGAGTTACCCATTGGAAATATATACCTACCTATTATTTGTATACTCATCTTCGTGCAAAGAACATGTACCAACTATTGTTGTATTGATATGCAACAGTAATAACGTTTAAAAGGCATTTAATTAAGTTGCATTTAATTATATTGAAATATAATTGGGCAATAAATCTTTGTTTTATTGCAACTTGTATCATGTCGGAGCAAGAATATTATAGGAATTTAATTACAGAAAACCTGCGTAGGTACATTAAGTTTTATATCGCATTTCTTCAAATGTTAAATAATATGCGTAGATAATGCTATATCTATTAAAGAATATATATTATGTATGTATTGATTTATTTTAGTTAAACCGTTGGTAAAATAAATAAATATGTCAGTAAATAAAATATTAGGGATTAACCAGTAGCCACCAATTTAATCGATTAATTTGACTATTAGTATTTTTAGGATAAATTTATAGTAATACCTTATTTTGTAACTTCCTAATTCAGTTGATAAAATTAGTGTAATATATAACAAAAAAAGATAAGGAGTATTGGTCTGGACAACATGTTACTATTAATAAACCCCAAAACATATTTGAAATACATTGCAACGGATAAGCCGCCCTTTCCTAAGTAAATATAGTTGATGTGTATAACCATAGATAGTCATGGCAGGGGAAACTGTCGTACTTACGCATGCTATTGTATCCGTAGATATGCCTATAAATACTACTCAATGTTTCGTCTCATTATTCGCAACAAAGAAAGACGTAATTAAAGCACTCCGGAACGCGTAATTTAATTCCACCTTACATAATAAACGACTTTATTTAAACTAAATGCAAGAATGTTGTTAGCAGGATCTGCAACGACGTATTTAGCTTCCTATGAGAAACGATTCCATTTTTATAACATGGAACAGAGAGCAGACACAAATAGACTTACGCAAAACGAAAACCGTCTGAGACTATAATTATGACTAAAATAAACCTATTGCATTCCATACTATTATCTCTAGCATACATACTACCTACGGAGTAAATTACAGTTTGTATATTATAGATGAACCCTAAGACGGATAGATACAAGTAAATATATAGTACAAGTACTTATAAGATACCAGAGTCAAAAGTGACACTGTAGAATATGTTACTGTAGAGTCTAATGTGTAGTATTTCCTTTTAGGTAAAAGTTGAAAGTCATTAGGTATATGCTGAACTACAATAGACAAGTTTGTGAGACATTTGTATTGTAACTGGACGCATTCTTTAAATATCATATTAACACATTCATCATTATTGGGTTTCTGAAAAGTTCAAAGAATGTTTCCGCAATGTGCAGGCTGGAGTTGTAATAATTAATGTCTTTTAATACATTTTAATGAACAATCAAGAAGTTAGATAGGATCTGAACGTAGGTTTATTGCGGGTGCATTATTACATGTTACAACTGCTCTGCAGGTTCTGCCTCTAGTTACCTATATAATTATGTAATTTATATTAAATTATCACATGCCGTCTTGTTTTACTTTAGTAAAGTACCGTGGGAAAAATTGTCTCAATTTCTAAAATCGGCAAATGAATATCTAAATCTGAATCTTCTCTCTACAGATGGCCAGTTGAATGATAATTTGAAAATCAAGCTTGTGCAATGCTTTTCTCTATAATTGTATTTTGCAACATTTATTCTGCATGTCTATAAATGGAATTTGCCGACTTCTATTCTATTTTTGCTAGCATTTTAGGTTGGAGTACATCAAAAACAAATCAAAACCATTTTTAGTGTGTGACAGATTTAAATCGCTATAGAAGAGTTAGTAAAAGGTATGAGAAAAAAGTTGTGTGGTGATGAGCCATTGACTACAACACGAAAAGAAGCTCTGACTTAAGAAGGATTTGAGCGGGATACTATTCGTAGAGGTTCTTTCCTAGGTATTTACATTTCTCGGGTGTAAGAATTGTAGCTTGATCTGGCTCTTCAAATGTACACGATACCTTGCAACGGAAATGGAGGCTTTTAACGTGTAGTTTATTGTATATGCCGATTCTCAAAACCCATAATAGCCCAAAGCCCCAACGATTTCTCTTAATATTATTGAGTAGCGAAAGCAACCAAAAATGAGAAATAGTTCCGTAACTTTAAAAAGATTTGCTACACTCATATACTATTGTCATTTTTCGGATCTCTGGCGTGTTACTTGCAAATTTTAAGGAATATTTTGCAAAATTATTTAGGCATTAGGCATTCAAGGGTTTTGAGAATCCCTGGTTGTATTTGTATCTGTACTTGCAACTTGCTAATGCTTAGAATAATAGTGCCTGTCTATGTATAGTTTAGTGAGCGCTATAGTGTTCAAGAGAAAAGTAGTAAGAGTTTGTGAAGATGAAAAAGCAGAGCAAAGAAGCTTGAATGCACGGCCCAAGGGTCGCTGACTCACAAACACCAAAATAAAAGTGCTATTTTTGAAGGGACTAACTCGTCGTCGTTCGTTGTTGACTTTCCATCTATCTACTTATAGTATAACAGTAACATCTCAGTAACTCTCCGTTTTGCAAACCTCCATCCTTACTTACATCCATGCTCTTCTGCTGACTATCTGACTCTCTTCTTCTCCGATCTACTCTTTCGGTCTTTTTTTCTTTCGACTTGCTCCTAACTTGCTTGCTCCCTTTCAATTTCCTTCCTGCTGTTTCGTTATGTAATGCTGTATATGTTGCTTTAGTTCTTCTCCTTCTATATTCTACTCTATATAAGTAGCTCGTCCTCTGTCTTAAGATCTGGACTTTCAATGCATTCACTCCATAGAAACACATCCAACCTTCAAGTGCTACACACAATGCTCTAGCTAAGCAAGCTCCACTAATAAACATTGCATTGTATAAATGTACCACGCATTTGTCAAGCAAGTGGAGTCGACTACATTACATAGCAACAATATATAAACCCGTCAATACACCGATTCCATTTATTGCAGGTTCAATTACCAGAAAAGAACAGAAAAATGGTATTTGCCAAGGGAGAATCAAAACCTTATGGATTTTCCCTAGTTCAGGAATTTATAGCACATCGTCGACTTCATCGACAGTAATTTGCAAAAATTTAAAACAAAGCACCTCCCTTCAACACATAGGTAATACAATTGCAATGGAATCGAACCACAAGGAAAGGATCTAAGACATTCATAGAAGAAATTGATTATTCAACATGAGAAAATTGTTGTGAAACAATTTGTTATAAAAATGATTTGCAGATTGCTAAAAGTGTCCTTTGAATCTATTTATTTTTACAGTCGTCTCCGAATGTGGACATGAAGAATTGCCACATGCTGTTTTGGGCTTTGAATCTATAAGAAAATAAATATATCAGTTTAGCCTTTCAGTAAAGGCAAATTAATCCATGTCATCTTTGAGCATCTAAGAAGTTTATTTTTAGTTCCATATTAATGGAATAGGTTCAGAGGCTACTTTTACGTTTAATTCAATTTTTAGTCATCCCGAGTATGCAATGCATATAATACATTAGGATTGCGTGTACCATAGTGTGACTCTTTTTGCAAAGATTGTAGTTCTACATTTCCAGACTGCTTGGTGTAGCCCATAGTCACAGACGTACACAATCCAGGGAGAAGATAAATAGGTATTAGTGCTTATGAAAAATTATTCATGTTAGGTATATCCATTTATACTTACTATCACAAGAAGCGTCTCATCTAATACTCATCTGCAATAATGAGTGTTTGGAAAAGGAAGTAAGAATTAATGCCCTATAGTGGTGGTATTTTATCTGCATATCTATGATTGTTAGCAGATTACTATGCTCAATGTCGGTGCTACACCGATGAAATTACCATAACAATAGTAATAATTCATTTTATGCCCCTTATTTCCCCTATCCACTTTGAGTCTTATTTACGACAACACAGCCGCTAACAGAAACTTAGAAAACCCGAAATTTAATTTAAATACACAATGCTAAGTAACTTATATTTGGTAATACTGTGGCTAATACTGTACAAGCTTGACAAAAAGATCCAGTCGAGAAATTCGGGAACAAGTACATTTAGTACTACGTATATTTAGTATTTAATAATGATGTTGTTTAAAATTATAAATGAGAAATATATATACATTTAGCCCCAAATATCTTAAAAATTTTTGATTCTGTGAAACTCAAATAATCTTGGGAAATAATACACTGAACTGATTGAACTGTCATAGTATGTATTATGTGTGTAATATATTTGTGTATATGTTCTGTTTTATTTGTAATTCATCATACTTAATTTTTACGTATTTAATTCAATTCAGATTTAATAATCTTTAATATCGTTATTACACAAGCCCTATATTACTCGTAAATAAATATTAATTCATAAATATATATGCCAATCTGGGGGCGCCCTATATGCTTAAATCGTAATTAAGGTAATTTAACGTAAAGTCGCATGCATATATATTACTATCACATTTGTATGGACAAGTAATAGAAGCTTTCAAGAATACTGGTATTAGTATCATCTTTCAGATCTAGTGCTCCGGCACTTGTTCCTGTTTCTGTATTGCATTTGGGAAACTGATTTTGTGCAAATCAAACTGATTTTGAATACTCTGAATTTGAATGAAGAACGAATGCATATTAACACACTCAACGATATTATTATTCAGTGCAATAGCAAACATGCTGTATGTGCATACGGCTTAATATGTAGGGAGCTAGCTGAGCAGATACACAAACATTACTGCTTCAGTACGGATTAGTGAAGAATTGAGATTTGAGATATACATAGACTCAACTTTACCCTTTATTAGTCATTCCTATATAATTCTAAAAACGTTTTCGGTACTAGACTACATAAATACGCTGTAGTGTAGTAGATAGTAGATACCTAGTGTGTGCATCGCAATGCAAGTGTCCATGTAGTTTCGTGCACTACTGCAAATGAACATCACACATATAGCCTACAAACACAAATAAAAGTGCCGAGTGTTTCCATTTAAGATGCAACCGCCAGTATTAATCATTGGGTTAGTTCTACTCATGGCTTAAAATACGATGTAAAATTTTAATAATTAACTCTCTAGGCACTAATTATAAGAACATGGACTTATACTCTGTGTAGATACGGTTGTCATCCTCCACATTCTATATACAGCTGATATATACTATACCAGTCTGTAAAAAGTGTATCTTAAATGATACAGAAAGAATTAAGAAATATTACCAACAATCTTTTTTATTTATTTAAAATCTCACTGGTATGTCTTCGAGGAGTAACTATGCCATAATTTACAGTAGTAGAATCTCTCCTTCGAGAATTTTATTTTACTCTTATTTACGTAAGGTAATTTTTGAATGTGCACACTGGCATAGATTTGTTTGCTTAAAAGCAAATTAGATAAACGTAGATAAACATACAAATGGAACGTTTATACCGATGTTTTTATTTTTTTATTCGAACATCAGTAAAGCAATATTGTAATTCATAAAATTTTCTAAATTGTAATAGAAAACGACATAATTATAAATTAATTTATAAATTTAATTAACAAAGTTTATTCTAGGAATTAGTTACTCTGTTGAGGATATTCGTGTATGTCATTTTGGATTTTTCAATAGTATTAGGATTTGTCCGATAAAAATAGTAAGCACTAGTTATGTTTTGAGGATGAAAAGAGACAAATACCGAAATGGCATATTTATTAAAAACAAGTACTTTCCTGTATACTATTAGAGTATTTAAGTATTTGACTATATATGTATGTTTAAAATTTTTGTCTTGAGTCATTGACTTTCAATTATGTGTTTCCATCTGAAGTAAAGCCGTAAGAGGAAAATTATGGGAATTTGAGGAATAAATTATTTAGGATGTACATGGCGGGGGAAGTAGTAGTCCGGTAAAGATATGCAAATGTAATGGATTGAAAAGATGCCTTATGCCCAACAACACTGATAGTAAAGTAAATGGCTAAGAGTTACGTGATGATCATACTACGACGACTACCTACTCTACTACAACTTTGTGCACACATAGTTATCACATGAAATCATTGTAATTTAAAGCTGTAGGTGTTGCTTATATACTTGTAGCTTTTTGGCTTGGCTTAACGTAAGCATTATAACTATAAGTAAGTAAGCCATTTTCACTTTACTACATTCTCTAATCCATTATTTTGTTGGGTAGTGCCGTAGAGAGGGTACCTGCTTTTCCCCTATAACTTGGATCATTGGATCTACATCAGAATTTACTTTCTTATACAGATATGCATGCAATATTTAGGTACATGATACAATTCGGAAAGTTTTTCAGACGGAAAACATTTAGTAATTCTTTTATTATATAAATAAAAGTAAGACAACGCAACGTGCTGCATTGCACTCCATTTACATAATATATCCATCTATTTACCTATATCTACCGTACGCACCGTATATATAACCAAAGCATAGTATATAGCACTGTAATACGGAACAGGAATGAGATAGATTGTTTTAATGAAAGTTTTATTCTACAGTTGCCAACAAATAGACAAGTAGAAGATCTGACATGAGCTAAATTCGCAATGTCGCATGTTGCGGCTGTATATCCATCACATAGAAATTATACTGCTGTGTAACAGTGTAGGCATATGGTGTCAACGTAGTATCTGAGTTTTCCCTTTAAAATTATTTGACTTTACAGACAATATCTCAGTTTAATTATGACATTTTATATAATATTTAACTTTATCGATAATAATTGAATAAATAGTGTTATTGCCTCAAAAATGGGGACGAAATGGGTACTTAATTCTTAAAAGGTGCAAACAACACAGTCTATATTTAAATTAAAAGTTTTGCTTACCTCATCATTAATTTATGCGAAATAAATAAATTCCCTATACAGTAGTATTATTGTAATAGTAAAAGCAAATAAGAATTCTTAACTTACCCCAGCACTAAGTCAAGATCCACAGCGAGAAAATATTTTGCTGCCTATAATACATCGCTAAGAGCCCAACGCCACTTATTAGAGACCAGAAGCTATGGCATGACAGCCTCCTTTGAAAGAGATTCTCATGTCGAAACAGTCACCAATGAATTAAATTCGGACACTGAAATACTTATTATTATATTATGTTAGGTCTCAAGACACATTCACCGGAAGACTGGACTGAATGAACGACTTTTCTTGGCTAACAAACAAAGTACGCTACCTACACGGAAAAGAGTCAATCCAAAGCAATGCGAAATGCAATGATCTATATTTATTAAGTATTGTATACTCGTGTGTGTGTGCACTATACTGTTAGGCGAAGGTGTTTTGGACTGGACGCACCTGCCGGGTACCACTGGCCTTAAAGATGAGACAAAGCAATAATTGTTTAGATAAACTGGAAAAACTGAATCTTGTAGGTCAATAATTCAATTCAACTTAGCAATTTCATCTAACTGGAGTAAAAGTAAAAAGCACAGACAATTCTACTTTATTCACTGATATCTATAACTATGAACTTCACTAATATGTGTATAGTGCTCAAACGAAACGTAAATATAAAAGTACATTAGCACACAAGAAAATTGAAGCTAATTTACTAACGATAAGTATAACTAGCGATAATTATTAGTAGTACTTGACTGTATGTTGTACAACTCTACAGTATATACATATGGTTGCAATTGATACAGGATGGACGTGAAGTACAAGTACAACTAATACATACAAGAGTTATTTCTTATTTCTATGTAAGTATGTATAGAAGTCAGGTCAGGTATGCTATGTGTTAATTTAATATGCCTTACTTTAGTTACTATTAATGTAATGTAATGTAAGGATAAGTAGAGTGTGCTAAGGATCTAATGTAATGTAACTTATAGTGTGTACATAATAAATAGTTGTGTTCTTTTAATGTAACACACACTCACTCAGGTTACTCAGTACATCTGTAGTAAATTTGTGCGGAGTAACTAAAATAGGTAGTAATGTTAAAATTGTTAGCATAGAAGATTTACTTTATTGTACTACATACTTCTCACTGTATCCGTATATGTATAGGTACCTATTAACTAATGTAAACGAAGGTAGTTCTTCACTTCTTCAGGCAGAGCAGATCAAAATGCTGTTTAATTGGGAAGATATCCTCTTGGAGTAACTTAGCTAAAGGAGCAACCAATGTCGAACTAGTTTTAGTACATGTCTATACTTAATACAGTGTCTAGTCGAACAATATTAAATAAGCCGTAAAACTGTACTACTGTACATAAGAGTCTAGAGTTCTAGTCCATGAAAATAGAACACTTCTCCTCAAGTCTCAATCTCAATGTCTGGACTCTTTCTTTCCTTAAGCTTAAATGTTTTCAGAGTAATCTTTCTATAGAAGGTACTGTGATCTTTCCTGGTTTCACAAATGGATTCAATAACCGATTATCTTGTTGTAGTATAGTGTGTAGTTAATTCCGCAAATTCATTTGGCTAGGTGTATGTAGGTAATATCAACTTAAATGTAGTTCGGTTTCTAATTTGATTTAAGTAAAGACACCAAAATTATTGCATTAAGTGCAAATAACTGTCCATTTGGCTGTTGCTGTAGGGGACAAGTATTATTCATTAATGTATCTGTAGTGTGTGCACATTTGATCGCGTTTGTTCTGCATAGACAAGACAAGAGTGTGAGCCGGACCGGTCCAAAGGGAAGGAAACCGAACCGAATCACCAAACCAAGATGCTATGTAGTAACTAGAGAACCAAGTTGAGACAGAATGTTTGTCTCCGGTGCACTGAAGGTTTTTCTTTTACTTCACTTCTGCATGTAGTGCCTTTTTCCGTATTTGTAACTAACGATACGGTAAGTAAGATGTGATGGGATGTGCAACTTGTATTAGGTTCTTGTTTCGGTTTTAGGAATGAAGGCAATCCAAAGCAACACACGTACAGATAGTGGTGTGCAAGTTAATGGGAGATCGCTAAGGTAAGGTAAGAAGATGTAGTTGTGTTTCTGTCTGTTCTGCATGCACTAAAAGTATTCACTATAAGTATCTAGCACACATTACAGTACGTACACATTCAGTCAGGGAAGATACTTGATTTCAGATGACTTGACTGTTTTGCTTATGTATTTCACTTTCCTTTCCTCTCCTTCTGCTTTTCTTACTCTGACTCTGACAGACTGACTTGAGCAAGCTGCCGAGTCGAGAAATGAGAGATCCGTTTTTCAAGAGGAGCACCTACACAGTACATTACATTACCTACTGATATGTACGTATAGAAGTACGAAGCTAATAATATTACGTAGGTATGTATTTACGTAATAAGAATAAGAATAAGGTAGCTATCCTTCTATGTACTATTATATGTTTCTAATGTTAATGTATGCATATGTGATGTGATGGAAAAAGAATTCAGCTGAAGAAAGTTACTGGTTCTTACTTACTTAAGTATCTTTGTGCACATAATGTATTCGTCTTGTACATACTATGTATGTGTTTAGGATATTCAGGATTTATTTCAGAGACGTTCCTTGCAAGAATATTATTCTTCCTTGTCTTTAACTTAAGATATATGTGTTAGTGAAATGAAGGTATAATAAATGGATATATAAAGACAAACTAACGTATACCGTAACCGAATTCAGCTTCAACAGAGTAAAATCAGCGTATTGCTAATATTGAGAGGAGCTATAGTGATAATGATACGAAATTACAGAACTAACGTATATCTCCATATTTCTTAACTTAAGACTTCGGAGGAACCGAATGGAGCAAAGAGAAGAAATGTGGATGAGTCCTGTTCGTAGTGAATATATGCAGCTCTATCTTTACGTAAGTATGAAGAAAGCAACTTCAGCTTCCTATAGGTTTGATATAACAATATATTTAACTTTATGTTAGTTCTTTCTTGGTTGTTGACTATAATACTTTTAATACTACAGATACATACTATACAATAAATACATAGAAGCAGTATGGTATTTTATGTATTGATGCAACATACGAGTAAACTATGTATCTGAAGTAGGTAGGTATACTAATCTTTAGTTAAGTCTAAGTACAAGATCATGAAATGTGTTTTAGTTTGTACTGTGTACTATTGTATAGATGGTTACTAGCTTTGAACAAGAAGACTGGATGCACATGTACTTGTATAGTGTAGTTGTACATACAGTACAATTTTGTGCTGAAACGTGTTTCACTCTCGTCTCATCCTCATCTCCGTGTGTAGTGAAACTATAAATATAAAGCCCACTCAAAAACCGTAGGTATTAGAAAGTGATGTAATAGTATATAAAATCTTAATGTATTTGTATTCTGATCAGTTGAGGTATGTGTTGGATGCTATGGAATCTTATACACACAAAATGTTAAATGGTTCCTATCTGTACTACATATCTGTAGTACAGATACAAATATATCCCAACATTTAGTACACTACCTATTTACTACATGGTAAACAACGCAACTAGTTTAGCTAAACTTGAATGTTTATGTTTATACTAAAATATACTTACTACAAACTTGTATAAATACATTGTACTATGCTTAAGTACATATAATACTACTACAACTTCTTAAAAATGTGCAGAGTACAAAGCATGTTAAGAAAGACAATAGAAGACGAGACTGTCTTTCATGGTAAATCTTTTCTAAGTTATAATCATTTAAATTGAATAGAAGACTAATGCTAAACTGACCAACAATAAATTAGCAATGCTATTTTGTATAGGTACTTGTTATCTTATAAAAATCCTTTTAATGCTATTTAAATAAGTATGTAATGGAGAAAATTCTATGAATGTGGAATATTGTAACCACTATTAATATTATTGTGAAAAGTTTTCTATTTAGATAGAAAGAGTAAGTAATTCCATGTATAAAATACAAGATCAACTTAAATCACAAGCTGAAAATCTTCACGTTCAGTTCAGCAGGTCTAAAGTCAATGCAGCATGGAAACTGCAAAGGATACTATAGGTTAGGTTACGGATTCAATGAGCGAATATTTCCCGTGTATTATTATTATCTGTACACAAACTACACAATAATACACGTATACACACTTCAACAGCTACACTGACGACCTGTGTGTATTGTCTACATCCAATCTGGGAACTATTATTCTTTTGTATTACAACTGTGTATATAAATACGTCAGATAGGAGATTTGCTAAATGTGTGTAATATCTAACATTATAAATACCTAAGTGAATATAGTAATGTAATGTACGGTAGGATAGTCCTCTATGCAGGTATACTATTCAACAACTTCGTATATCAATGTTTAAAAGTAGTGAGAATCTATGAATCTTCTTATTCTTGACTTGGGTTTAACTAGAGAGAAAAGTTGATACTAGTAGTTGTGCTATGATACAAGTAGTTGAAGTTTGCACTTGTACATTTGCTGATCCTTATTCTGATGCTGGCAAAAATCTGCAACGTGATCCACTCGCTTGCATGTTTGGTGAATGTGGTTATGACTATGTATTTAGAATGTAACTTAACTTCGGGTTTATTTAGTTTAGTTAATACATAAGAGTGCATAAGAATAGTGTGTTCAGTGTTCAGCCACAGTATCCTACGACATATGCATGTAAAATGCTATCTCTTTGTGTAACTTCTGGTTCTTCTTTGCCTAAGACCTGGCTCAGGCTGTTTTGTTTTCTTCTCCCTCAGGATGAGATGAGTACTATGTTGAGTTCAGAAAGGTAAGTAAGTTTGCGAGAAGCTTCACGTATACAGATACTTGTGTATATTTACTATATACTAGGTATATCTGTAGTTATGATTAGACTTAGATCTGCAGATGCTTACTCCTTGCTTCGTTTATTCGTACTGGACTCAACTAAACTGACTAAGCCAACCAGGCTAAGACAGCAGAGATATTTAGATAACCTACACAATGTTAACTAGTTATGTACAGATATAATATTTAAGTACACATGCCAATACTATTACACCTGGGCAACTATGCATGAGAGGATATTATGGCATATCATCCAATTTCAGTAACCGCACTCCCAAAAGAGACTTTTCATGTTGTTTTATATTTGATTCAAAAAATTGATAAAATATGATAAATGAAGCTAATGAAATAATACATTCAAATACAATAATTGATTTATTATTATTTATTGAGACAGCAAATAAATTTATAGAATCCTATGTAAAAGTATCAAAATTTTGAAATTTTTTGCAATTTTGAACAGCTTCAAATGATAAAGAACACATAGGTATAATATATTTATTGCATAATTAGCTTTCTTTTAATATTACATTTTGTGATGTAGAATTTTATTATTTGCTATGCTGTTTTTTTTGGTATTACACCAGTTTAAATATTGAATTGGTAGACAGAGCTTGGTGTGTGCAATAAAAATTCCGAATCGGGTTCCTTTCACAAATACAGAGACCGATGCTAAAGAAACCTTAAAATTCTTGCGGTTCGCCACGGTTCCGCGGGTTCCGTCTGTTCTGTTGGTACTCCTTTGGAGATAAGTATATGTTTGGTGTTTTGCAACGCAAAATATGAGACGTAGAATATACTGTAAGTACAGGGTGTATGTTATAAATATGTAATATTTACTATCTCAAGCAAGATTTAATTCAACTGAACAAAAGTAATGTATCTGTAGTTTGCAACAATGTCAACAATGCAACTAAAATACAAGAATTCCGACTGCACCTCGCTTGCTCATCACAACAGAGAAGAAAGTCGCTTGGCTTGGCAAACGATTATTAACGCTAATACTCTATTATGCAGATAGTTGTTGTGCTTGTATATCTACTTTATTCCTTTTCTTGAGCTTTCGCTTAACATGTTTAGTGTAAATGTAACAAATATGTGGATAGATATTGCATGCACTAGCCGGTTCGCAAATTTTTGCATATTTATGTTATTCCATTGAATCATTATTCTCAATATTATAACAATCACAGGTGATAAGAAGATAAGTAAATAAGCACATTGTCAGTCCTAGATGTTTAATAAATAGCATAATATAAGGAATGCAGACAAACTTCGCATAGTTGCAAATATTACTACTTGTTAGTAAGTGTAATGATCCTTAATGTGCTAATAATATCTCTAAATATCTGCGGGCAAAAATGGACGCAGCAAATCTAGCCCAAGTCAGATTAACCGGATTTTTCCAAATAATCAAATTGGGGCAAAATTCAACCAAAGATTTAAAAAAAATGCTATTAAAACTATTGTTAGTCAAAAGTTCCCAAAGCTGAATCGTTGCATGTATTGTATTATGAATAACTCTATGCAGATTTATTATCCATTTATTTTTAGCTTGAGCTTTATGAGCAATTGATATTGGCTGCCTGTGGTAAAGTTATAGTAAACTAAAGATTGTATACAGATAGTCGTGAAAGATTTTGGCAATAAATTACTAGTAATTACTATTTAACAGTAGTTAATAACTAAATAAATGTGAGGGATGTGGTAATGGTTTGGTTTGGGCGGGAGGATGTGGTTGATCCCATGAAGAATTGCTAATAGTGGATACATACATACATACATACGTATAACAGTAATTAGCAGAACATCTAAAGTCACAGGTATAAATAATGTTAACTTGAAACTTGAGTACATACAAGTCAAGTGCATGGTTCATAGTGTACAAGCCTACATGAAAAACATTCAGTTCAAAAGTAAGCACAGACAGCAAGCAGTTAGGTATATCAGGTATACCTATTCAGTTAGTTATGTTAAGTCAAGTCGATTAGTTAGCAAAAGAAAAGAAACGTATCATCTCATCTAGTATCTGCTGTACTGTACTATATTATGTAGTAAGTCAAGATATAGAAGAAATAAATAAGTTAGAATTCTGCTCTGATCACTAATTCACTCAGTCAGCTCACTCCGTTCTCCCTGACTGCTAAAACATTTCATCTTCCCATTTTATCAGACTGCTAACAACAACACTTACATAAAAATATGCTATAAAAGCTAAAGAGTTAGTCTGGCTTGCTATTTGGAAGTACATAATAAGGATAAAGGTAGGCAGTAAGCATAGCAGGAGCAACTGGAATACGAATATCCATTCTCTCTGTCGTTTATCATCACATCACATCACTTTATAATTTTTAATTATTCCCATCTTGTATAATATTAAATTACGTTGTAAATTTGACGTTTCTCTTGTATCTGCTCTGTACTGTTTAGAATAACTTGACAAACAGGCTTTGCCAACATCATAGAACAGCATGTACAGTACACATACGAGAATAAAACTCATTGTCAGTGTCAGTGGCAAGGCAACATAGAGTTTTATCTTGCATAGCTAGTTAGTTACTTATAGCATAATATAACATGTAGGTAAATACAAGGTATTTTTTATGTTATGTTACTGTACTATAAAGTAAGTATATAAATACATATTATAAGGTAAATAGTAAATAGCCAGGCACATGTTATTATATAATATTTTACTATATACCTATTCTATAGGTATCATTTTCTTTGCTAAAAGTATTTTTATGGCAAACTAAATGAAATGCAATGTTCGGTCATCGGTTCTTCGGAAGGAATACTTACACGTAAGTAATAGTAGATATTTATTATGGTTTGCATTTGCAACTTTGTATCTACTACTTAATCCTTTGTACATAAGTATCAGCATACTATCAGTTTCAATTTTCTTTCAGTTTCTTTCCTTTGTCTGTTTAACAGGCTTTGCTGAATTGAAATGCAATCCTTTCTATTGTATTTAGTATATACATAGGTAAGTACTATAGGAATGCATTAGTTTAGTTTAGATTGTAATCCAAAGCTTGTCTATTTCCAGCAACTATCCAATTTTTGCTTTTCTATTTGTTTCACTGGCGATGACATGTTTAGTAGATCCTATAAATCTTTACTACGTGAGGAAAACTCGTGGTCGATGTCGCTGTCATGTGAATTAAGCAAAGACATCTGTGCTGAGGGAAAATTTGACAGAGCTAACCAACTTATTGTCATTGTTAGATCAATTAGCAATTTCATTTAAGTTGTCTGTTACTTAGTTAGTAGCTATGCAAAAAAAATCCTTATCTGCTTCTATAACTATAATATGTATCATTACGCATAGAAATCTACTAAGAATATTCACATTAGATTAAAATTTTGTCGATTGTGTTGAAATGTGTAAACTACAATAGCACGATTGTGCCATTCGGGTTTCGATGTAGTATAATTCTTGCAAAATATTGTAGGCAAAAGTTTTTTTTATAAAATAGTATTGCATGGCTTTAATTTCTATGAGAAAACTTCGAATTAAGTTTTACTTTATAATATTAATATAGATTACATCATTTCTGGTAAAGATGTACAAATAAATTCACAAATAAATTCACACTCCATTTGGATTTAAAGTATGAGGGTGTGGGTCCAAAATTAAAATAGTGTTATAGGCATTTGTAAGTTTGATGTACAAAAGTAAGCACACCATCATTTGTAAATATATTAACCTCTTGTAACAAGAATTACAATTCACGATTTTTGTTGCGGCGTTTTCTCTAATAGTTTTTGACTGTAGGTATTGTAATTTGTTATTGCATATAAACAGTTATTAGTAAAGGTTTACGCTTTCTTGATGAGTAATGTAAACAGTATGAGGAAGAAGTTTTTTCTTGTCCCGTGTCAACTGTTAAGATATTTGTTTTGCATTTGAAGAGGACAAGGTGCACTCGCCACTCGACTGAGCTCCCCGTTGCTCCAAGTTGACTCGTTGACTCGATCGAAATCGAAGAGTATAATATTACAAGGCAAATACTAGAGCTGTTGTCACTTTAGCTCAACGTGGCCAGCCTTCTGCCTGTATGCACTTCCACTTAAATTGACAGGCCAAAAGATTATTGCAGTAATGCATGCATCATCAAAATTTTTCAGCAAATTCCTTCAAAATGCCTTTTTGCCAAACCACACCACATATCACTCCACAGTCAAGTCACATACATTCTTTTATGAGAACAACATTTAATGCCCGAACGTGAACAATAAAATTAAGAGAATTGCTAAATAATATTCTCAACAGGCAAGTTTAGCTTTTGGGTTGGTGGACACTATGACTAATAATTCAGTCATGAGTAGTCATGTAATGTCATCTTTAGGTTTCCCATTCTTATTTTTTGAGTCAAAATAATTATGGAACAAATTTTTTAATAAATGCTGAATTTACCAGTTTAATTAAACAGTTAACTGGAAATCCAAAAAGTGTTACCTCAACTATGTGCTATTATAAACTACTGTTTTGAAAACAGTAGAATTTAATTATTTTAAAGAAATGATGCAGTAATGTCATTCTTAATTCAGCATTTATTAAAAATATGTTCAATAATTATAACTGCAATTTAGGGGGAATTACTGCTATTGCCTTGGCATCAGAAAATGCCTTATTTATTAATTATTACCGGCACCGGTAACATTTACTTAAGCAATAAGGAATTTTTAAAAATAGCATCACTTCCCAATTTAGAATTACAAATAATGCTCTCCGTATCTGTAGGTTCATATAAGACAAATCGCAAGATTGGGTGCATACGATTACTTTCCATTATAGTATTTAACATACAAATTAAATTGTGTTTAAACTGAAAGGAATTTAGCAAAAATCATTGTAACATCACGATGCACTTTGTGGCAAACACAATATTATTGTATCCAAAACAGGTATTTTACAAATAGGAAACTCGTACTTTTATCATAATTATGTTAACCTACCTAACTTGGTATGAAAATCGCTTTGAAAGCATCCTCCGTATCATTTTCGCTTGCAAAACAGCAAACCTTGCACATCCTTTTTTATCTTAAATTCAGCAAGTAGGTACGGTACAGTGCCTAATATTTAAGTAGGTAGATTACTATGTATTATGTAATGTAGTTTGAAGGCATAATATATATTCCTATAAAGCCCATTTACATGTTACGGTTCAGCTGTGCACTTCTCATCAATCTTATCTATTCCTACTTAATGAAAAGTACAATTCGGTTCCTTTAAGTCCATCAAAAATTTAATAGTGGAACCATGCTGCTGAATGAAGTTTACAGTCACACACGAAAAACAAGCGTACCTATAAGTTATTTTAAGATAAGGAATGCATTTTGCCTTTACCTGTTACTTAAGTATTCAGTGTGTTGTTTCTTATCTTAACATGTTTCCTGGCACTATAGCTATCCGATTACAACTTTCCAGGATTACTACCAATCTTACGAAATCCTTTGATAAGTAAACTGATAAACTTTGCTGCTTCTAATCTTTTCTATTCTATTGTTATTTAACTCCTATATATCTACATAGTATACTGCATATAACAAGTCTATCTATGTTTAGTAATTAGTTTGCATGCATTTTATTTACATGTACAATTAGTTGGTTATAATTTTTAATTGCATTTCAGGCCACTTTCAATTATTTACAACATTTCCGTTATTACAAATTAAATGGTACACAAAATACATAAACCATGCTGATCTAAAATAAAAATTCCCGAAGTTACAAGCTTTACCTTGGATATAGGTGGAACGCTATCAATTATAAGTGAGACAACATTGTTATGAACTGTGCTACTAAAAATCCTTTATATTTAAGTATTTTGGAGCTCCTTACTTAATATTATTGGCGAATGATGCCATGATTAGCAACTGTCAATGTTTCAACAACTTTGTTGTATGAAGGTATTTTGTACTCATGTTACTCACGCATCCCTGTTCTCAAATTCATTGTGCGATCAGTAAGATCAAGTAGAATTGCAAATACAGTACAGATATGTTAAATATTATGTACTTGTACTGCATGGCAATTGTAAACTCTCAATATTTGTACCGACAACAAATGCATAATAATCTGGTTTCTGGTTTGAGATTATTGCGACACTCGTACTATGACTCTACTGCTTTGCATTTACTATGTAACTGCGTTCGGTATTAAATTGTATTTTTCTGACTACTTTATATTTTATATAGAAATTGAGATTTGTATTTTTGTTAATTGGATAATGTACTGCTCTAGTATGCAAAGATAAAAAAATCTAAGAGAGGAGGAGTGGAATGGACTGCATGCAGGTACATTCACTCTAACTGATTTGAGTCGGCTTGACATGACACCTGAAGTTCTATCTTCTATCCGTTGTATATGTAGTACTATACTGTAACCATATATATTATTCTACTTGACTAGAATTATTGACGTTGACTTCATGTCGAGCTCCTTTCATCTCTCCAGTCAGGTTTCATGCATGCATGACGCCAATACCAATAATCCCAATTATATCTGCCTATAGCTAAGTTAAACCAAATTCTTTGCACCCAAGAAGGCTCAGGCCAGGCTCTTCTGATCATCTTCATTTGTATTCTCATTAGATGCCTACTTGCCTACTGACTGCCTACACTACAAGATTACGTTGTACGATACTACACCTATTTGCGCAAGTAACTCAACTGTCAATTCACTCTGTGCAATTTCGCATTATCTCTCGCGGTCCTTCTTCTCTTCTCATAATAATAGTAATATTAATATATAATAATAATCATAATACAGATAATGCAATCTGCATGGTCTCTAAACAAGCGGCTGCTCTGACTTTTCATGTTGAATAAAGCAACCTAACCAAAGTAGCTACTTAAATTCTTATTTCTTACTGTTTCTGCAAAATTTACTAATTCTGTGCTCAATCTGACACGTATTTTTTAACGATATACTTGTACAGCATGATCCCCTCAAACACACCTTACAAAAAATGATTAGATGTACGTAAAATAAAGTTGCACATAATGAAAGTAATACAGTTCTGTATCAATGCAAAAGGCTAGTCTATATAGTGTTATAGTATATTGAGAACTAAGATTAGAAGGTCTCGCAGGTGCTTATAATTACAAGCAATTAATTATTTAATTTAAAAGTATTTAAAAGTAAATTTGTATACTGAATCCTCAGGTAAAATTTAGAATGAACTAATAAGGATCAGCGTTATATTTAAATAGATTTAATAACTGAGTGTGCATATATTTAAAGTATCATTAAAAGTATGCTTGTAATAACTAACGAATAATATATAACATCAAAACATTAGCTTGCTAGTATTATTTTTTTAATATGTGGGGTTAATTAGTGCTAAGCTGTATAGGACGAAAGGAGCTTTAGACAATAATATTAAGATTCGTTGAGGAAGGCAAAGCCTACCATAAGCCAAATATACTCAAGAACAGGGAACAATGTTTTTTCACACAAGAAACGCTGTTGTAAGTGGCCATTTGTCTGCAGTATATTATGTCTGGTACTATTATATATAATTTCACATGTTGATGGTATTTAAATTATTCTTTCAGCATAATTCGATTAATAGCAAAAAATATGATAATTTAGGTAAAATTCCATAACCAGGACTAGTACCTATGCGTTCCATATAAATAAAATATTATTGAAAAGCCTTCTGCACTAGCACATTTAATAATTTGTAATTTGTAAATATATATTATTTAGACTCGGTTAAGTGTTTACTAGCATAATGTGTCATTTAATACTAATATTATTTTCTGTATGTACTATTAGGAAAGCAATGCTCTACTATTCGACTATATCCAAACAATTAAGGACATACAATACATACATACATTACTAATAATATTAAAATCACTAAAGTAATTTGGTTCCCCTTATATTTCAGAAATAATCGCATTAAATATATTATTCTGTGTTTAGACAGTGCGATTATACTTATAATTACTAATATATAATTATGCTTTTTGTGATACCTGTATTGAACTGCAAAGGAAAATGTACGCACGCAAATGTATGAAATAGCTATTAAAAGTATCAAAAGTTAGGAAGAAATACTTATAATTTTATTACGGGTTAGGCATTAATATGTTAAATAAAAGTATAAAGAGGTTGCCTGAGTAAAATATTAATGGGAGACTTTAGAAACAAGAAGCACAGCAGATTTAAGTAATAGGTGATGTATACGCTTAATTAACCTAACAGGTGCATTATCTGTCACTATCACTTCTTTATGCCTGTATTTTTCATAGAGTTCATGGCATAGTATTAGTAAAAGCTTTATATGTGTGGTAGATGAATGTGTACCTTCCTAGAGTATATGTGTATTAAGATTATATTTTTTGCACTAATAGGTAACGGTGCCACAGCAGCAGAGTTCTATTAGCTTTGTTCAAGACGAAGATAGATTTACAGTTGATTTGCATTTGCATTGGACCATTAAAAGAATTTCTCGAAGAAGGACAGAAGGAGGAGAGTGAAACGGGAGATCACAAATGTAACTCGTCATAAATGAAGCCCACCTACACGAGTGCCAGGTCGCAGAATACTGGTAATCTCCGCAGAGCGAAATCTGTAGCTAATCTCGTATATTTTTAATTTTTTACTATATGTCATGTTGACTGATCGTGAGTGAGTGAATGCTCTAGCGTATAGTTTTACACTTAAACCACTTATCCAACCCTGTCCTACACTATTTCCAATATTAATTTACAACGATGCTTGTCAAAACTTGCGAACTACAGTCAATCACATACATCTACATTTCAGTTCGTAATAAGCTCATTTATTCCACTTATTAAGGACTTTTTCAGGCATTTTACATGCATTTTATGCATAAGAATTCTTTTATTTCCTTGTTTTGTTTTAATTAAATAGTACCTAGCATGTATATACATTACTGTATATAGTGGATTCACCTTTCGCCGTAAAGATCTCACTCTCTTAGAACGAATCCCAGAACTTTGTGTAAAAATTAATCATAAATTGTAGTAAGAAGGCAAATGAAGACCACCTTAAAGGAAAAGTTATATTTAAATTCAGGAAACGTCTACGTACTTGTATGAAAATTTATACTATTACATATATTTTATAAGCTATATAGGAAGGCATTCCTGTTATCATAGTTATTCTGGCATAAGTAAGAGCTTAATTAAGTTACAAATATATAAATATTCATGAAGCAAGGGTA
Source organism: Tomocerus mixtus (assembly GCA_034694165.1). Taxonomy (NCBI): domain Eukaryota; kingdom Metazoa; phylum Arthropoda; class Collembola; order Entomobryomorpha; family Tomoceridae; genus Tomocerus; species Tomocerus mixtus. The sequence goes on from JAQFYC010000293.1 coordinate 46,398, forward strand.
AAATAGTGGGATGCCTACTGCTTATTTTTAATCAGTTAACAAATTATATTATTAATTGTAAAATAAATTGAATGTGTAATCAATTAGCAAGAATATTAATTTAATTATCGCTTGTGCCTACTGCCTACCTATCGCTTTCTTAACGAATAAGTACTTTTTGTTTTTGTGGATCAAGTTCCATTAAAAATTACGTCATATGAACGTAGATTTTTGCTCCGTGATTCAGTGGTATAAACTGTGCAAAAATGTGTTTTTTTTTCAAGTATATCTACCGATAAATCTTTTAAAAATTATTAGCATTCAGACTAGTTATCTGCAACTTCCGTTTCGCGAGCCCTGCAGATATGCCTACGCACGAAGCGTGACCATTAATCCGCAAATCTGGAAATGCTTTATTATGTAATGCCTTCTGCTCAATTCTGCACTAAACAACACACATTCATTACAATGCTAAGCAGAGAAACTGCAGCTGGGCAATTTATGTTAGTAAATCAAGTTGAGGGTGAATTATATTTTATGCACTTTCTAGATGCATCCCCTGATTGCAAGCCAAAGTTAATAATTTATGCAATCTATAGGCCGTAGTTTTATTGTCAAATGCATCCTCATGTGTTATATAATTTGGTTAATGATTACCAAAGAGAGGAAATAATTTTTGCAGCTTCAATTATTCCTAAACACTTGTAAGGAATTCCCTCTCATTATGTATCGTTTCCTTACTTGTATTTTGTATAAAATACATTATTATTGGAGGGTGAAAATTGAAAATAATTCCTAAACTTCTTTGTGTTTACTGCCGCAGTCTGGATATAAACATCAGTGAGATATTTATCCCCCTAAGATCTATGGCTGCTTTCATAATTTATATCTAATTTGACGCTAAGTGAAAATTTAAGCAAAATTGGTTGCAAACTAATAATAATGTGTCAGTATCTGTCTATGAAGACTGTCATGGATTATGTTCTTGTTATTTAAAATGAAAAATTGTAAAATAGATACGTAAAATACTGATACAAAGATTACTACTAAAGATGCCAAAGAAAATTATTTATAAGTACTTGGATAAGTCGGTCCTCTAAAAACGATAGAAAGGTAAGAACATTGTTTATACATTATTGTAATTTTACTGATCAGTAAATTACAATAATAAACAGCGATATATTTCTATATAATTAGAAAAAGTATCTTGCTTTTTAGATGTTTTAAATTACTGTAATATTAATAATAGAAAAATTACGATATTAATCCATGTTTAGTTTTATGACACTGCGTACCAATACCAACATTACCAGGTGCATATCCACTATGCAATGTATTCTGCTTCTGTGTTCTCCTGAATCTCCTGGTTAGTTTGAACCAGTGCAGGTAATAAATACCCTGCTATTTTGCTATTCTCGTTGTCATCCAATAATGTACTGTAGACTTCCTAGTTAGATTTCTTTGGGTTAACTTTTAAGCTGAGACTATATAGTTCACCAGCAGTTCTATACGCTTCATGATGTTTTAAGCATATTTTTGCAGAAGTTAGCATAGCTTAGCTATTCACTACTCCACCATGTGAAGTCCAAAGAGATATCTATTTCGGGCCCATCCATGGCAAAAGCAAAAAACAAAAAAGCCATCACATCTCATTGCAGCACGTGCAGTAGTCAGAAAAAGAACGAAGATTACAGACTTAGGAGTTCACCTCGGTTAGTCAAATACTCAAAACGCTCCTGGTAATTTTGCTCGAGTAATATGTGTATATAGTATAGGATACTTAATACTATATTATGATCTAACTAAAAGAAAGGATGAATCGCTATTAAGTATACAGAAGCATATTTCGTTACCGTTACTACTACACAGGCAGTTATTTTACAGCACAGCTGCTCGTATGCTAGTTATTTTCTAGCGATATAACTAGGCAATATTATTTTTGGTACAAAGACTATAAATATAAATTCAATCCTACTCGTACACATAAGTTCTGCTGTTAATCTATTCAGCTTTATGCTATCTATAAACCACATCTCGAGCCAATACAAAATAGTGTTCGACATCCATCAGTCTTTGCGAAAGTCAATCTTATTCGCCTAAGTATTGTTAATTTTTTACGTTTCATTTTCAGTAAATTATACGGATACTTAATATATGTTCACTAATTTCAAGTAGAGTGTCAGAAAGCTGCTAAAAACTTTTACATGATTTTTGCATGACTGCAAAATTTCATTTTGAGATTTCATATCCCAAAATGGACTTTGTGTAGCTATAACGAAAGCAAAGTTATACCTATTTACTTAAGAAAGAAAACCATTGAATAAGAAATGCATTTTTAAAATAATTTTACCATCACTGCATTATGTAAATTAATTATTTCACAAACACAACTATTTTCTTAGTTACCACACTATTGTTTACTCAAATGAGATGCTATTCATGCTAATATGAAAGAATACAGTCACTCACATAGTGCTGGAGTTAATCCATTGTACTTCCACATCCAAACGATGAGATCATAAATCCATGAAAGCGAGGCATTTATTTTGCGATCCAGGTGTGTTTGAGATAATGAAGGTAGGTATGTAATAGGAGAAAGTTATGTAAAGTGTTTCATGTATTCATGCAGGTATCTGTATTTTGTATTTGTATTAACAGGGATTTGGCACATTCATGACATAATTGGCAGTTAAACTCGTTCCGTTACGGCTATAGCAATTTCTCAATACACACAATCACTATAATGCCACAGGTCAGTTTAGTGTCACCTTTCTTCGAAAATTCTTCTATCGATCTATTTATTAAGATTTGCATATAAGTAGCAACTATATAATTCTTTGAAATGTCATTCTGAAGCAAAGAGTTGTATGAATTCTACTATTGTATGTCTTACTTCATTTATGTGAAAATTAATCTGTTTTTGAATCGAAGATATATTTTCTTATGTCAATAATACAATAATATAGTCATTTAAATTCATTAGATAAGAGTATTATTAATACTGGATGTAGCTCAGACCTTTCCGTTAACAAAGTTAAACAACACTTGTGTGGTGGTGCAAATAAACGCATTTAGTTTTATTTTGTCTTTTAATACAAATCATGTCCGATGTTCATTAGGTATGTTGCGAGATACTTCTTGTATTATTGGCATGTATTTCAACAAAGGAGCATTTTTATGCAAATTTTCGTTGTATCTGTTACTTTATGGCAAATTTTGGCGTAACGGTGTACATATCACTTGTTATAATACATAAATCCTAGAATTACATTGCTAGGTATGACGATTACTGTTACTTTGCACAACTTCGTTTAAATTATCACTAGAAATTAAGGCCAAAGTCAATTAAGTCGATCTGTTACCTCTCATTTCTCGTTGACTACTATTTTACATCTACAACTATAAGTAAAATATTACATATTATCTTTCGAGTTAATTATTCGTTGTACAAAACTCCTAATCTAAGTAATACATAAGTAAATATCTATTAAATAATGAACTGTCTTTTAAGAAAGGCTAATATGTACTAGTATTTACAATATACTAGTAGTAATTCATAGGTACAATTTTACTTAATTACTACTTTAATTTTAGCGTCTGGCTAATTATGTATAAATATATCACAATTTATTTGTATCTATCTACAAAGTAATATCCTCGCGCTTAAGTAAATACATACATCCTGTAGTACATAAATACCTAAATAGATAGAAGCTACTGAGGAATAATTTTTATGTCATTGCTGAGATTGATGTTAAAATAGTTCAGGTAAACGCACACTTCCATCCAGATATACATAAACTTTAATTGTCTAGGATTCTGGCTACAAATAAATATTTTAGTAGAGCGATGTATTGGACGATAATGTTTATTTTACTGCAAAACTACATAGTATGTACTGAGAGATGGAATCGGCTGACTAATAATAGTGTTAAATTAATATGTTAATTTAGGTTTACAAATAATTTAATAATTGCATTGAAGTTTATATATGGTAATAATATTTATTTATATTTATTTATACGATTTCACTTTTTGCGTATTTTTGAATATATTAACAATTTATAAATTAGTATTTGTATTTGTATTAGAAAGGCGAATGCTAGTTACATACACACAGATGCACAAGTTGAGGGTTTAATTAAGTATTTAATTTATAGTTGACATGTTGGCACTAATTAATATGTACTATGTGCTCATTAACTATTTAAAGTGTTGACACGTATTTGTAGGGATAGCACTATAACATGGAATTAGTGGTGCAGGATGAAAAGAGAAATAGGTCTTGTAATAGTATAGAAGATGGAAAGATGTAGAGAGTTATAGAAAAGTGTGCGATTTGGAATGTTTACAGTTGGAAGCAGTTGGAGAAAGTGAATTTGTCTTTGAAGTGTCGAACAGGAAATCCAATTGTCCAGGAAAGGGAAATTGCACAGAATTTGAGAAGATAAGGGTCCGAGGATTTTAAGGTACAAGGACAACAACAACAAGGATAAGCGACGACAACAACACTTACAACTTACCTAAACGATTACACACAATATTATTTTATATAGATATACAAAACAGATTGCCAAAACATAGATACATGATGTACACTTATATTACATAGGCCTAGATATGTTATTTGTCTTCGGATCCTCATTCCCGGACAGAGAAGACAGTAGTAGGGAAATTCCAGCATCTGTGTTTTGATATGATGCTTATAACATTATTTTGTAGCAGAGAAAGATGTTTCGGAATAGAGGAGATGTGATACATATATTACACACTATCCTCTTTTCATAGCACTATTTACTATCTTACTACCGACTATCAAATCCTGGAGTCAAGGATGTGGAGAAAATTGGGGGAGAAAGTCGACAGAGGTCGGATCCAGGATCACTTTCCCGGGAAATTTTACGATTTTATGTACACAGCTCTCGTATTTGACAAATAAAATCTCATCGTCTCAAAACTCTACTGTTTCAAATGCTACGCTGGAGATTCCAGATACGAGTATAAAATCTAACTGTTTCACTTATATGCAACACGGTTATCAAAGCATATTATCCTCAATCCTCATGCATGCAAAGGAACGACCTGAAGATTTGGTAGGCTATTAAATAAAATGCATAGTATCCCATCAGACCCATTTATTTGATCATTTAATCAGGAATAATTTTAATAATTATTTATTAAGCTGTGACATAATTTTATTTGAACGCTTTTACTGTCCGTCAGTGTTGGCCACAATAACCTTCAAACCGTTCAACATTTTAAAATTCTGTTTTCAGAAGTTTGTAGAGCAGATCCTTCAACTTGTAGAACAAGTCGCATAGCATTTACATATATTATACATAAATACATGCTACATTGTAGCATATTATCAAACAATTATATTAGGCTGTGCGTTTCATGAGTCTCGCCCTACCCCAGAACTAAACCATTGGGTTACATTTGGACCGGAAATATTGTATCTGTATCATAGTTTAATTAACTGAAGTTACTCCAAAATAGTTAATGTACAGTATACACTGCCTGTCTGCATCGCATGAAAAAGGGTTGAAGAGTGGAGACTGTTGTACATTTTGCTACAGGAAAGATTTTTCCTGTGAAATCCCCAAAAGGCCCCAAAATCTCATTTAGGAAAACGGGAGGGTATTAAAGTTAACATATACACGACATGCATAGTGCTTTAGGTAGCGGTAAGTAAAAAGCAATAAAAAGGAGGTACCTAACTCCTTTACCTAAAGAGATCATTATAAAAATAGATAGTAGGCAGCAGAGGCTAGAGTTAGGCTAAACTTTATAACCGCGAAGTCGAAGGCGGTCTTGATTGCACGTTTGATTTGAATTCTCTCTGCTCTAGCAGTGTCTCTAGTCTAGACTAGACTGATTCAGTTTCTTCAAATGAGCACTTAACGAATTCCAGAGCTCTATCCGTCTCATCTTCTGTTATCTCATCAGTTGTCTCCCACTTGCCCCGCAGTTGGCGTCGTTCTTCTAGTCACTTACATAATTTCTTGGACTTCCGCGTTTACGTCTGAGTACAAAGTAAATCGTAGCATAAATCATAAATACTTTCTCACTAAATATTGAATATCCTGTTTCATTTGCATATTTATTAATATTTCTTTTGCATTTTCAATATTAGGAATCGCTCATTAGATGTGATACGATTAGAACAGAAGAAAATTGGGAATCCTTCTGTCTGTGTTTAATATTTGAAAAATGGTTGGACGATATGGACTATGTGCTTATCAAACATCTGTGAGAGGGGGGCTGTCAACAGAAAGAAGTTTATCACACTGTTTAAAAAAATACAATGTGCTCATTCGACAATTTTGGTGCGGGTCAAGAAATGCTACGTTCGCTGAGAAGGAAACAATACTGGATTCTGTGGGAGATAAAAAATTAAAATCAGAATCGATATGTTATGCAAATGGCAGTCAAGAACAGCAAGACGGTTCAAGTAAACCGACATTTGTACACGGAAGTGTCCTTGAATATTTTAACCTAAGCCCCTCCCTACAGAAAAGTGATGAGTGGAGACAAAAGGTTGTTGACACAATGCTAGTCTATCCAAGCTTTATTTCACCAGAAGAAGAGACAACACTTTCGAAAGAAATTGAGCCTTATATCAGTCGTCTCCATTATGAAGATTCTCATTGGGATGATGTTAGTTTCTCTCTATAAAATCTATATATTATGTATCATATTTTTCAAACTGTACAAATGTATGTATGCGTCAGTATTAATAGCAATGAATTATTTCTAGGCAATTCATGAATATCGAGAAACCGAGAGAAGCCGATGGAACAAGAAAAATGAAGTTATTATTAATCGTATACGAACATTAGCTTTTCCTCCTGGAGTTCCGCAGCTAAAATTAGTGCACATACTTGATTTAGCTAAGAAAGGAATTATCAAACCCCATATTGATAGCGTTCGAGTAAGCCTTAAAGTTATTATATTATTTGCAAAATAAATAGCTGGCCTAACGAACACTAACAACCTCATACATATTTCATGTTTCAGTTTTGTGGAAATACTATAGCAGGTCTGAGTCTCATTTCTGATTGCATTATGCGACTAAAACATGATGTGCAGCGGAATTTTTTCTGTGATGTCTATCTTCCTCGATATTCACTTTATGTCATGAAGTAAGAACTATTTATATTAAGACCAAATTAAGACCAATTATATACCTACACCATTTTTCAAGCACATAGTAAATGTATTCTGTTTGTAACTTTCACAGAGACTTCGTGCGCTATGAGTTTACTCATGAAATATTAGGTGAAGAAGACTCTATCTTTAAAGGAAAAAATGTACCTCGAGAGAGACGAGTTTCAATTATATGTCGCAACGAGCCCGAAAATTCGTCAGATCCTGTTCCGATATTTAAGCCAATGGACTAAGCTGTTCAGCGTAAATAGGTAGAGATATTATTAGGAAATTAGCTTTACTTAGGATAACACAGGAAATCATGAAGGCAGATCGTTCTAAATGCATTGCATAACTGCTTTTGCGTTAAATCTTAACCACATGTGCCGATGAAGGAGATTCGGGTTAGTCACGTACTCTAAGTCAGCCCGATTACGTCAAATTATGTAAATGCAATTCAATTCTTACGTATTCCATCAGCTTTCGTTAATTTAAATTAAGCTCTACAACATATTTTGCTGCATTCTGCGAACCTGTCTCAGCTCAAAAGAATTGAAATATATCTAGGGAATTCTGTTAATTTCCCCATTTCGCAGAATTAATGTAGGTTTATTAATGTTTTTACGTGATACGAAAATCTGCAAAATATACTTTGAAGCTAATGCAAAAATTTGCTGAATGCAATAAATATGTTCTAGAACTGGCATTAATATTAATGAAGATATAATATAAATAATATGAAAGCTAAATTGTATTTTAGGTTATTTGAGTTATTCCATCAAGGCCAGAATACTTGAGCAACCCGGACCTAGCATATTTCGGCGTACTAAGTTCAGATTTAACTCAAAAATAATTATGGAATACATTTCGAACGATCTTCCAATTCCAGGAGGTCATCATAGTAAATACAATCTGACTAAGCTAGCAAAAAATATTCCTAGTTTCTTGAATTAAGAATAATTATAAGGCTTTTAGATCACCTTAAAAATAAAGTACGACGAAACAATAATAATAGAAAAGGAATTCATAAGGTATTGTGTCTTGTGAGTGAAAGTAAAATAAAAGATGGTAATTATTTTTGCCAATGATAATGCTATTAGTTTATGTACTGTACTTAATGTCTTATTTATTACCTATTATCATATTACATACAAAGTGCATACTAAATAATGAATACTTTGTTATTAGAGTAGTTCCATGTTACAAATAAAGTCATCGGGATGGGATTTATGATTTTGGAACTCGGATATAGCGTGCCAGATTACAATTACAATTACAACTATAAATATATCAGTTATAAAATTTTACAGTAGTACATGAATTTATTATACTATACCCCGGTGTCATGTGTGCTGATCATATTTTCTATCATTCATTATTAGATTTAATGTTTCCTAATCAAGTTCAACATGGTATTAAAAAGGTGATTATAGTAATTGCTACTGTATTATACTAATCCTAATAAGGCAGCCTTTAATCATTGTATAAACTAAACTAAACTTGCATTAAAGGATAGCACTAAATATAAGTTACACTATTTGCATATTTTCATTTGTATTAACGTGTTTGACATGAATTACACACTGTTACATCTAACATATAGCCTAAATCTTATTGTATTTGCGGTCGAATGATACGCGTGATATTATGACCATTTGATATTTATTTGCATGGTAGTATTGTTTGTGCAGAGTTCACACGAGTAGGTGGTTAGCAAAAATTGCCATTTTAGCATTAATCCGACCCGAATATCTTTTATGTACTATTGGTTAGGTATGACACATTTTGGAAAATCTCTTTCACAACTTTCTTTAGGAACACAATATTTCCAACTTTTTGGTTTACTCATAATTATTCAAAATTCAAAACTGAACAAGTTTCGGAGACAAAATTAGAAGAAATTTTAAAAAATGTGTGGGATAACTGAGGTGAAAACTTGTATAAAGTAACTATCTGTAATTCGGTTGCAAATGACTTTGTCGGCCAACTGTTCCTTAGGTCCCAGCTTATTGTGTTTACATTAAGTCCAAAAAACTGATAGTCGCGGTACTCCTATGAATCCATAATGTTTGCACGTCACAATGCAAGATAATCTCACCCAACGTATACAGACAGGCTGAACTTGAGAGATGATTATGTTTATCAAACGTATCCTTATTGCGAAATTGTATTTGCGCCTAGACAATGTAATTGTAATGTCTAGATTTTCACTTTATAACATATATTTATACGGTAACAATGATCTTGTCATATTTAACGACAACCTTACGATTTACTGATGATTAATTAGTATTAGTCATAATTACAAATAATATCTAATGTACATTATAAACATAGTCTTACATAATACACTATTTCCCTGCCTTGCGAAATTTCATGGACACGATGAATTCTTAACATATTGTTATAGAATTCAATTTAAAAGATTTTGCTAAGACGCGCAAGCTTAAAACGTTTTTCAATATGTACCAGCGTGAGAAAGTTTGCCGTTTTTCTTCAATTCTCTGGATTGACTCAGACTGCCTAAGCCAAGGATAGTCAATGGCCAATATACATGTTTTGAATTGACGTTACGGTTCTCAATGAAAGTTTAGATTAGCGTAATAAACGAAAGCGTCCTATATAGATATTCTCATTCTATGTAATTAAACTTTAGAGTTCGTTTTCCATACAAATATTGGCACCGTAAAATAAGTAATAAATACGGTCTTTCTGACATTTAAATATCTAATTGAATTTTGATCTGCAAAAATGTGAGATCAATAGGTATAAATTGTATTAACATGCGTTGTAAGACTTTTGTGTATCATACCATGTCCTTATATGTAGTGTCCTAGGGAAGTTGTACTAAGGACGGTATGTATGAAATATTTTTATCTAAAAGTTATAAACATCTAAAAGACTTAAATAAGCTTCATGGTTAACATTTATAATATATTTAATACATAATACTTGTTTTGGTTGGAAGTTGTACGTACAGTTAATTTAATTAGGATTACTTTAGGTATGTACTTATTACGAGTATTATCAACTATTGGATCTCAATACAAATACTAATCTACATATTACTATCTAAATATTTTAAATAGAAAATTGGTAATAATCATTCATACATTATACTATTACTAGAATGACGGAGAGAACATGTACGTACACTGGAATTATTCTTTGATCCACATTTTGTGCCCAATCTTATGGAACATGTGCGTTTTCTTGCTTGTAGACCGCATGGAATGCGTTTCTGATCAACGCGTACGGAAAACAGGATTCCAACAGATCCATCGTGAGAAAAGGCGATTCTTGAACAATCTAATAAAACAGATATTTAATTTTTTAAATATTCCTTTTTATTACTGCGAATAACTAACGATTGAATAAAAATGTTTGACTTGTAAAATGTACCATGTCCAACAGAAGATACACCGATTCTCGATTTTTGACGGCTTCTTTATCTGCTTCTTGTCCTAAGCGTAGAAGACTTGATGAGGCCAACTGTAAATTACAAGAGAGTGTTAGGCAAGATGTTCAAGAAATAACATTTTTCACCCTTAAAATTACAGTATTATCTTACTGCAAGGAATTCTTTAAGGCGATCTTCAATGTCGCTTTGGCCCCATATGGTGAACAAGGCACCAAATATTGCGTTGACAGCCGCTGCTAGGCAGTGAATGTTATTTGAATGTCCCTCTAATGATGCTCGATACACAGAGCCGTCAATTCGGGCTAGCTTTGGAATCGACACCGCAACAAAGACCATCAGAAGGCAAGCCAATTGGTATTCATCTTCTCCGGTTTCTAAAGTTCACAGTTAATAACAATATTTTAACGGTTTAAAATCAATATCGACAAATCACTATTGTGCAATCCTCAATATATACCGTTTTTCTGGCTTCTTAAAGCGTACACAAGTGTTGGGTCCACCTTCAGAGGTATTCCTGCAGCTGAAGCCATTTCGGCTACATTCTTTACAAAAATTAAAAAAATTGTTGACAAGACTAGTCAAAATTTATAAACAAAAAACATTATAAAGAAGTTTTTTGCAAAAATCTTACAATAGATTCCCCGTTTGGTGCATGGTCATGAAAATCTAAAATTGAACTAAGAAGGAATGGAATTCTGTCAATCAGGGTATCATGAAGAGCCTCTTGGGTCAGTTGTCGAAACCGTAGTATCATACCAATGATTGTCATTCGTTGTAGCACATTTTCTACATCTGAACAAAATGAATCAATTAACGTTTAGAAACAAGTCTTCATTTCAGTAATTAATATTTCATATTTTTTGCTTCACTCAACTCATTTTACTCTGAAGCTTCCTAAATAGGTCTTTCATAATATCAGGCTTATCAAAATTTGTTCGAAGGGCCATCAATACATCTTTATTGGTTGCCACCATTTTCTGTAATAGAATCAATGAGTATAATTACAAACAAAATCAAAGCAACGCACAATTTTTGAAAAGCATTACACAACACACCTTTAGTTCTTGTACTTGTCCAGCAATTTGCCACATAAGAGTTTCATTAAGATGTTTCATGCCATATGGACCTATAAGTTCTGCAAGAGCACGAAGCTCCGTGATATCCGAAAATTCTTCGGCACTGAAAGGTACTGCATCTCCAGGTTGAAGGCTTATAAATGCTTTTTGATTTCCCGAAAAGCAAATATTACCTGTGCTTACTCTACGAAGAAGAACTTCAGAGTACCATTGTGTGTACAGAACGGCAACAGTCTTCTCTCCATGACTGTCCATTTGCTGTGTTTGCTGCAGCAATACATTGTTGAACACACGAGTCATGTCCAAGTGAACTGAAAATTATAAATGACATGGTATCATAAATTGTCGATGTTATAATTATTATTTATAAATAATAAGCACTATATTGTAAAATCATTAACAATTATCATACCATAATTTTCCACAGTTTGCAAAACATTCATGTATGCTCTAACGCTGGCCAAAAGTTCTGAAGGCTTAGCAATCTCATTTGTATCGGGATTATACATAACCATTCCTACAAGAGCTCGGGCAAATCTGTTTTCTAAATGCTGATGTAAATACTCTTTAGGAGCAAATGTATACTCCCATACTGATATTGAAGGGCAGTAGTTTATTGCGTAGCAGAGCTCGGTCAGGGCCATATGAAGCTTGTCCATCCTGTTAATCCATTTAATATCATATAATTTGTGATAGTACAAAAACAATGCGCACAATATGTATAAAGACATTTATCTAATTCTTACGTTGTCAAATCCTCTCTTGTTTTACGAAAACTTTCTACCCCAGGTTTATTAATTTCAGGCAGTGGCTTCTTATTTTTGTCCTTGCCCTTCTTCCTGTGAAGATGATGGGCAATTAGCGCAGCACAATGTTTTGGCAACAGCTAAATTAAATTAACCAAAAATTAGAAACGTGTCGTAGTTTTGAGTTTTCTGCTGTTGCAGTTAATTAGCATCTTGGTAAGAGTAAGATTTAAAGTTGTATCAGACTTACTTTGTCACTCAGTGTACACTGTTCGTCGCAGATGGTTGTAATTATATTTTTCGCCTCTTTTGCCATTTCATCCAAGAAGATGTTCACAACACTTAAGCTTCTTTCTCTTATATGATGTCTCTGCATTCGTCACAATAAAGTTAGTAAAGGAATAATGACGATTTAATTTGTAGTATGGTAATTTATATGCTATGATCATGTTATAATAATTTAATAACCTCTTCTGGACACATCTCATGTGTGCAATGCTGAAAATGACTGCATATTAGTGGAAAAGCCACGATGTATCTGTTTTGAGCTGGAAACTCCAAACACATGTGAAATTGATCTTCAAATATCTTGTTGTAAAAACTGCAATTAAAATAATATAAAGCCATTAACATTAGAACGCATATTAGTCGACATATAGGAAATACATTGAGGGATTTCTATCTCACCAAAACAGTGAGAGATCCGATGTTTCGAGAAGTAGTTCATCTTGAAAGTCAACCAACTTGAGATGAAATATGGTAGTGTTCATGAGGTAAGATAAACCTTGAAGTCTACTAACAGAATGAGACACTACTGAATGGGAGAGGAACGACTGCAGCCGATACCAGTCAAGACGGATACCTCGGAAGTCAAAGATCTCATTATCTTCAACTGTTAAAGATCATAGACACAATTAGTACTCCTTAACCTGATTCTTTATCGTGTAATAAAAATTTTTGATGTGAAATTCTAAAGTTCATAATCATATCGCATTAACCTTGCTTTACGGACAGGTTGGAGATAGTATTGTAGATAGAAGCAAGTATCATGGACTCAGTTTCCAGTTTGGCGAAATTCCCGAGAAGTTGTCCTAGGGCTGGCCCATCATAGCAAGACAGATACTGCACGTAGTATCGTTGGATCACTTGACTATATTTCCTCACCAAAGCTAACACAAAACAAAAATCCATAAATAAATCTATCGTCTTGCTCTGCCAATTCATTATCTCTAGCTTGCCAATTACATAATTAAGCATATTTGGCTAACATATTGCCGTTATTTTATAGCACCAAATTTTACAGCGTAATAAAATGATTTTTTCTAGACATGCATTACACATTGTTTCGAATACATAGCAAGATTCTACAAAATCAGCAAAACGCACATCAGTCAAACGTTAAAAGAAACTAAAAGGTAAAATTAAGTTGCACATGTTCTGGCTTAGACATACCTCTTAGTTCTTCCATGTGGAACAAAAGCTCAGGAAGTTGCCTATCGATAAGATCTTCGGTGGCTTTACTCCTTCCCTTGTGCAAAGGTGGATTATCATGATGTCTCAGTAGCCAAACCACTTCATCCCTAGCGTAGCAGAGTCCCATAAAAACATACAGGGCCTAAAAGATAAAAAATTATTAAGGTTCCACGATATTAAAAAAATAATGAAGGCACGTCTTATAAGCTACCTAAGCCTACATCGCTACTTTGTATTGCTACAAGTCATTGTACTTATACATAATTATAAAATAATAAACTTTTAATAAAAATTTAAATTATAGAAAATATATATTACCTTAGGGCCAAGGAGACCTGGTTGATCAGTCATGACAAGGGCCATTTCTTTTAACGCAGTTCTAAAAAACTTTCTGCGTTCTCTATGCATGAGGGCACTGGGAAAATAAACAAACAATGGTCAGGCATCATGGTCGTCACGACACAACTTACATAATAAAAACCTGTAAATAAACTTACGCATTTTGAACGGCATAAGTGCAAGCATCTTTGACTTCTGAAATTCGTTTGTTGTATCCTTTAATCGTGTCAAAAAAACTGTTGACGTATGAATGAATATAAAGCACTTCGTCGCGAAATAAAGTCACGACCCAGGAAGACCTGAGAGCTGATAGCCACATTTCATCAGCTGCTAACTGGGCATTGTTTAATGCAGGATGGCACAACATATATCCAACTGCAATAAAAACAACGTAAACCTTGTTAACACAATATTTGTAAATCACTACTCCTTTGTACTAAATAATCGTTTATGTATCCTAAGAAAGAGCCCTACTGACTGCAAATATGATCATGGATAGTTAAAAGAATAATGTAACTTTCAGTAAATTTAACTTACATATTATCCATCTTTCCATCGTGTCCAGAGACAAATACTCGCATGGTGTTGTGTCAGTTCGCGCAGGAATGAGTAAATATCCTGGCTGGGCAGTTAAGCTAAGCATTTGCTTTTTTCTAAGGAAATGAACAAAATTAAAAATTAAATAAATATTTATTTTGTTAGTTACCAGGAAATGTAAAAATTATAAGTTTTATAAAGAACGTACCTTAGTGTATCAGCTTCAAGATTACGTCTAGGATAAATATTTTGAAGCGAAACCAATGCTCGTACGAGAAGTTTTGAGTGAGGGCCAAACTCTTCAGACAGCTTTTTTAATGGAGGGTCATATTCTAAAATCATTTGACCTAGTCTAGGAAAACTGGTGTCTCTATAATGCAAATCAAAATATTTTTATACAATTTACACTGTCGAACATCACAAAGTGGTATAAGAAAAACCATCAAATTAGGAAGAAAAGTAAAGCGAAAGGACTAACGCTGGGTTGTTTGCCATTTCTTGTGCTACATGGAAGAGTCCTAGAACGGCTTTACGATCTTCAACACGGGATAATAATATCATTAATGTTGTGTACGTAACAACCAAGTCTAAATATCCTTTGGCCAGATCGAAATTCAAAGTCTGCAAAAAATGAATACAATTTTTAGAAGAAATAGCTTTACGAGCATAGTGATAGTGATTAAAATAATTATAGTTTGATACTCACAATGTCAAGTTCCACTTGGCATGCATCCATAATTGTAAGTAATTCGGACACATGATCTTTGAAGTCCAAAAGATCAACAAAGGTGTAATAATATAGGTGCAAAGTTTTTGTAATTTCTCCACGATACTGACCAATGTTTTGTACCTGTACAAAACAAGATAATAAGGGTAAGTACACTGCTGTAGTCAGTAGTAGTTTATGTCGTATTTTTCACATATATCACTTGATCATAAAACGTCAATTAAATATTACCTGTTTAATATCTATATTTGGAAAGCGTTTTACAATATGCTTGATAGACGATTCCAAAGATTTTTCCGAAAGGAACCCGGGCTTGGATTTTGTATCCCCGCATGCCTAATAAATTATTAAAATATTAAAGTATGACTAATGGTTCTATAGCTGATAATTTGTAATTTTGCAAACTATTTTTGGCTAAAATAATACCTTTTTGATGTTGTAAAGACGTGTCAGTAATCCTACTCCTCTATCACTAAGTATAGTTAGCTTTTCAGCTAATTTTTGTTGAGTGACATCCATTTTTACAGTATATTCTGTAAAATTTCAACTTCAATCGCCAAACATTACCATCACACAATAAAAAAAACAGCAAACACCTGACGGAACAAGTAATACAATATTCAACAAATTAAATTATGAATATTAATATATCTTATTGAACACAACTTTGTAATTTTCAATTCCACTAATTAGCAATATTATTATTAGAGTGTTACCGGCTTGTTATTGTTGTTGTTAATTAGAATATTATTTAGTAAATTGGCTTCACTTTGACAAGTGAATTGAATTCGCTTACCTTTCAAAGTATTCTTGGTTTGGGACTGTGACTTGAGCTCTTGGGCAGGGTTAGTTTTCAGCATACAATAACATTTTATCGTTCACAACACAGCACTAGACACTAGATGGTAATACAAATCATGTGTTTACATTTCGAAGTGCGGTTTCTTCAATATTAAATTCCTGGGAGTTGTGTTTTCTGTATGTTTTGCCGTTGCGTTGCCGTGTTCGTGTCGAGCTGTCCACTACATGCAATTTACAATAATACAGTCTGCAAACTGCTAAGTCTGCATTGTAGTCCGATGCATAAGTGCAACATTATTAGTTTTTGAGAGTTTTATTTATTTTGGAAGATAAAATCCTTGCGACACCAAAGACATCCAATTCTGCACGAGCTAATTCTCGTGTAGTGTCAAAAGGGTTCCACATCGACAACTGGTAAGTGACAAATATAAATATTTTTAGCCTAATTGACACGTCGACACGTTTCGTGTTCGTGTATGAAGAAGTTTTGGGAAAATATCTAAAAAGCATCTTTGAATTTTATTATGTAGTGTAGATATTCCCCCTCCACCCTCAATAAACTCTTTTGCAAAATTCGTATTATGGAATTTACAATAGCCTGACAAGACAATTAATATGTGTTCTATTTCTTTAGTTTTCTCAATTTGTTTTGGTTGGTTTTGGAGCTAAGATATTCTAAACCGAGAAGCAGAAGAAGATATCCTAAGAAGGTCCCAATCCGAGCTAAGCCACCCTCGTGGGCAGAAATAATTGTCGCGTTGAATGTCAACTGGG
Organism: Tomocerus mixtus; assembly: GCA_034694165.1. NCBI lineage: Eukaryota > Metazoa > Arthropoda > Collembola > Entomobryomorpha > Tomoceridae > Tomocerus > Tomocerus mixtus. The sequence continues at coordinate 63,420 of JAQFYC010000293.1, forward strand.
TGCCACATTGACAACTGGTAGGTGACACTTAAATATTTTCAGCGCAATAGTTAATACACACGTCGACACATGTCGTTCCAGTTCCAGGATCTGGACGTTTTTGAAAAATATCGAAACGCTTTTAATTTGGACTTTAATGACCCTTTTCACAAGTGCAAAAATAACTGTAATGTGCTTGTGTTGTATGTGCAATAATATTTACAAGTCTGTCATTTGCATTATATACCTATTATTAAAAAATTATTATTATCAAAAACATTGCTCTCTTTTACTTTAGCTCTCGCCACTGCCACTCGTAGTTTCGTCAAGGCCCCAAACCAGTCTGTATGAGCGTGCGATTGTTGTTTCGGAAATAGTTATCTAGTCAACTGTAGGTTCCACATCAACAACGGGTAGGTGACATTTAAATACATTTGAGGTAACTTGTGAGTCATGACCACATTTTGCAGCTACTTTCGCATAAATATCATAAATTGATTCATTTATAATAACGGTTTTGCAAAATTGTCATTACTTACAAACAATATAAAATTGACTTGATGCAGCAAATACGTACATATAATTGATCATATTTACTTTAGTTTTCACAGATTGTTTTTGCAGGAAGTAAGTTCTAATACTGCCAGTGCAGTGAGTGTGCCATTCTCGTGTACAGAAATAATTATCTAGTCAACAGGGTTCCACGCCGACAGCACTACGTAAGTTAATACAGTCAAATACGATATATTATAAAGCCATTTGGTGAAGTCATGAACTTGGGATTTATCGATTACTTCATACTTAAAAAGTAATTATTGATTGAAAAGAAAGCATTATTGCGTGTTTGTTAGTATTTACTTAATTGATTCTTTACAAATCCAACTTCCAGTTTTAATTCTTATAAGTACATAGATATAGAATTGGTTCACTTAGCGGATGCATTTTTTTAGAGGCACTATACTGAATGATTGCTGTAGTAAATTAGTAATATATATATATATTTATATTTAATATTTAGCTAATATCTCTTGTTGACTGGCAGCAGAGTTTATGAAAATTTTAATATAGCTTGCTTTATTAACGACTTAACGACTAATGTTTCAATGGGCGATTACATTACTATGTAATTTACTATTTTTATAATATATATATATTCAAATTCAAGTTACTGTACTGCGCGTCATCATGACAAATTCCTCTTGATAGTAGAAGTTAGGTTTGGCTAGGATGAAGATCTTAAGTTTTTGACGACAAGTGACGAAATTCTTGGCAGTGTCGTGTAGGTATATAGGTATAGGATAGAAGAGAATATTTTATGAATAAATATAGAGTTGGAATGTTGTTTTACGGATCCTAAGTCCTTCCCTTGTGTTTTAGATGTAGGTAATTTGTTGTGCCAATTTAGTGGGAATTATTGTCATATTGCCCGTACTTATTACTAATATATAATATATTAACAAGGTAAGCTTGGCTCTGGATGCTTATGCAACTAAATAAAATTACTTAATATTGCTAGCATGCGTTTTATTATATTGCTTCCACAGTTATTATTATTATTATACACCCTACTTAATTATCACGCAGTATTTTTACCCATTTGGCAAAAGCTTAGAATTCTGACAGATTTTTAAAATTTTCTTTTACTTGAAAAGAAGTGAAGAGATTGTAGTTATCATATCATGCATTTGTATTGGATCTACTATAACTGATATCGCACGCATTACTTAGCTAACAAGTATAGTGGTAAGTATGATGTAGTTTAATGCAGTCACAGTAGTCTGTGGCCCTTTATTAATTGACTTACCTTAAATGCAATATCTGAGAAAGAAATACTTTATTTTACTCCAATGTGAAAAAAACATTTTAATTTAACACATCAACTTAGGGAATTCGGTGCATACAATTTATGAATGTTTAGTGGCAGGCAAGGGTTACATAATATTGTAATTATGGAAAAGAATGTAATAGTTGTGTGTAGTGAACTTTGATCAGGTGATCTCTATCGTAGTATTTGGCACTAGATTTAGCTGCTACGATTACGTTACTCAATCATTACCGGTGGTGGCTGGCAGTGGCTAAACTACGGTACCATAAAGGTTATAAATATTGGGGGCCCGAGCGCTAAGGGGGCCCGAAATTTTATTAT